>JAMPIV010002445.1:0-39880 GCA_024509875.1 Oreohelix idahoensis
AATTTGGAGAAAAGCTAGAAAAGATGCGCAAGAAAACCAGAAATTGTTCTATAAGACCCTAAAGAACACGAGGAAGGAAAAACAACGCCCTCTCAAATTTATAAAGGACAAGCAAGGCAAATTGCTTACTGCCCCGAAGGAAGTAATGGAACGATGGAAAGAATATTTCTCAGAACTCCTGGATGGTGAGCATGGTGAAGCATCAGAAATGATAACCACTAGCACAGAAGAGAAAATCAATGATGGTGAAGATGACATAAAGATGGAAGAACTGAAGGCAGAACTGGAGAAAATCTAGATGGGCAAAGCAGCAGGGCATGATGGTATAACACCAGAAATGGTTAAGTTCATGGGAGCATCAGGCGACCTATTACGTACTCTTAATGGTCCTACAGGCAGCGTGTTGCAACAAGACCATACCAAAGGATTGGGAGATTGCCATCATAACACCAATTTTCAAAAAAGAGTGACAATCAAACAATGTGGAAACCATAGAGGCATATCCCTTCTCAGCGTCCCTGGTAAAATCTGCTCTAGAATCCTAGAGCAGAGACTCCGACGCCTAGCTGAGCCACAATTGGATGAGGTCAGGTGCGGATTCCGAGCAAACCGAAGTACTCAAGACCTAATCTTCACACTCAGACAGCTGAGTGAAAAGGCCCGTCCAGAATCGAGAGGTGGGGGTGACCAGTTTCCTTCCTCGCTGCCTTTACGTCCCTAACTCAAAAACCCATTTACAGCTGGGTAGTCTGGAGCGTTTCGTTACCGTAATTCAAACCCGGCACCGTTGCCGCGAGAAACAAGCTCTCTAACCACTGTCAGTCGGACGCTCCAAAATATTAGTGATAAGATACGTTTGATATTAGCTTTTGAATGAGACTTCGGTTTAGTTCTACACGTATGCCCTATAATGTTCAAGCAGAACCTCAGTTTGGAAACTAAATGACAGTTGATAAATAGTATATTCTTACCAAATCTTTGCTATCAGTGTCAAACATGATCCCTCACCCAAGCACAGGAGAGAAAAATAACATCCCGTGAGATGAGATGTTTATTTGTGATAAGACTTTTAGGTCTACTTGAATAAGATTTTTTTTTAAAATCACTAAGGAGATTTTAAAAAGATGAAACTGAAGTTTTTTTTCTACCTACACCAACTAAGTAGCATTAGAGTTGATATCCTTTGTGGGGAGGGGGAAACCACACAAAAAGAGTAAGTTAATAAGTTGGCTAAAATAAACAGATCCACAGAGAAAATCATTCGCTACTCAAAAGAGCATTGACAATTATTATTGGATTATTATATTTAAAACTTACAGACCAAGCCAACGTACCGCGAGCTGTATGGTTTTTGCACAGGGGTTCCCTGGGACCTGGAAATTATTTCAAGGGTTTCTTCAGCATAAAAAAGTTGAGAAATGTTGCTGTAACGTATGAGACAAGCCAAACTAAAAAAGGCAGCGACTTCAGTAAAATTTGTGTGCATTGTGCTTGACTGCATAGGTAAACTACTCTCACGTGTATTCAACAAATAACACGAAATCAAAAAGCAAATGCTGTTTTGCCATTTTTATTTAAAATACATAAATTCATTGTCAACGTAATATAATTTAGTAGGCATTATATCATCTCTGTCGTGGGAAACATGGCTACTGAAAATGAAAAATTCACCTTTTATAAAAAAAAAATCAAAGCGTTTTCACACTACGATTCAGCTCCATGTGAAGCATTTGGTTTTTACAAATTCACGCCAAATCTGTCTGATTAGTGCCATCCGTTCAAGATCTTCCAATGTCTGTTCCATACCTTTCACGGCTGTCTCCAATCCCCTTCTCCATGTATCTTCCTGTCTCCTTTCCTTTCTCCCACCCTGGAGATTCCAAATACTAAGATTGCTTCGCAGCGCTATCATCTGGTTTCCTGAATGCGTGCACCATCCAACATCGGCCACTGCTCACCACCAAAGCTCCATTGGCACCAGTCTGATCCGTACCTTCAGTTCCATACAAGCGATCTTGCCATATTATTTCGTCCTTACATTCTGCGCAAGTCTGCATCCACGAAAGTCCGCAACCTTGTGGTTGTCCCTCCAGTTGCTTTCCATGTTTCACAGCCACACGACAAGACTGACTTGATATTTAAGCTGAAGACTCCCCCCGATGTTGCACCGGAAAAAGAAGTTGGTAAAAATCTATGTGTGTTATAAATAGTCGTTATTATTTTATGGTGTAGAAACGTGGGATAAGAACAAGCAGTTAGAAGAAAGAATCTTCTTCTTCCTCGTTCGTCCTGAAAAGGACGTTGGTTGCGTTGTGTCTGTTTACAGCGGAGCTGCGATATCTGCGCCTTTCGGCCGGCACATCCGACTTCAGCACGGCATTTTTGGGGACCGGGTTTGCCTTCCCTCTTTGATCCCTACTCTCTCAGCCAGACTGCAGTGATGCAGCCTGTTTCCAGCACCACCATGTGGAGGTGGAGTAGGGTCTTGGTCAGCTCTGGTTCGCTGACGCAAGCAGTCAAGCTATGGGTCGCTGACTGCATTCTCTATTGCTGCGTCTTTGGGTCCCAGAAGAAGATAGAATCGAGGCTCTTGAGATGTGAATATATAGAGAAATGAGATGCATCTCACTGAAAGAGAAGAAAACTGAAAGAAATGTCTTAAAAAAGCTAGAATTGAAAAGAAAAATAATAAAGGCACATTTACTTTCTGTTCAAAGCGTTTAAATCAGTGAGATGAAACAAATGTAATTAAAAAAATGAGACAAAAATATTTCTGGGAAACTGAAGCATTTGTGTGTAGGGACAAATACTTCATAACCCTTGACAAAGCGTACCGAATTTTGAAAAATGTAAAAAAAAAAAAAAAATGTAAAATTTACTCGATTCTCTACTTTGCAGTGGCGCTATAAGAAATGGATAATTGATTCGAAAGGTTGAATTATCACTGTAGGGCAGGAGAAAATGACACCACGAGTCGCATCCAGCCCGAGGGCCGTAGTTTTTCTACCCAGGAGCTAAAGAATACGAATCATAATTAAGAAAAGAGAGACATCCTGCTGAAAGTATCATAGGCCGACTCTACTTCACAGGAAACCAAAAGGCAAGTAAGACGACACCTTTTCTGGGCTGTTCTTCTACGAAGGTCAGTCGAGTTGCCGTGTCTGCGACAAACTGTGGCTGTTACGCATTCTGGTAGGTTAGGTCACGTGGTCTATGTAAGTTCAATTATGTTTTATTTGTTCTTGACAGTTTATGTTCACACAATGTTCATCGTGTACATAATGTGTGCTTCATATGCGCCCAACAGAGATGTTGGCCCTGTTACATCCACACTAAAATGTTAGTAATTGACATTTTTAAACGTTCATTTCTGGTTTTTTTTTTCTGTGCGTATATCTCAAACAGGAGTCTTTCGCAACAAACGTTCGTTTAAGCCAACAGAATATCAGCACGTTAAACATACAAGGTATGGCAGAACGATATTAACGACGTAATATACAGATATTTGATTTAAAACAATTTGTGGTTGTGCTATAATGCACCTGCTATTCAAACACATCCTGGAATTTCACACATTTCTGAGGCATCTCATTCACTATTTGTGTATGACCGTCTAGACTCTAGACTGTTCTTGATGATCTAAAGCCTTTGATCTCACATTCTTGTGTGGTGGTGGTGGTGTGTGTATATGTTTTTCGTTCTTGGTATAATGAGCATTCCTCCGCGGAACATGATGCCAGATTATTTGCTGTTAAGAGCTGAAGAAACCCTATGAGTGTAACTTTTTAGTTTTTAAACTCTCAGGTCAAATTTTTTACTCTTGACATCTTGCGAAGCTTATCTTTTACCGTTGTAACCATATGAGATTAAATTCTGTACGGTTGAAACCCTACGAGGTAATATCTTTTACCGTTGAAACCATTTGAAGTAAAATATTTTACTGTCGAGAACTGTTGAACCTCATTGAGGTTATATACTTTACTGTTGAAACTCTACCAGCTCAGATCTTGTACTTTTGGGGTCTGTTGAAACCCTATGATGTTAGATCCCTTCTTGGTGATACCCTATAAGGGCAGATCTTTTACCGTTGAAACCATATGAAGTAAAATCTGTTACTGTTGAAAACCTACTTTTGAGAGGGATGAAAACCCTACGAGGTCAGATCTTTTGCTGTCGAGGGCTATGGAAACCCTATGAAGTCAGATCTTTTGCTATAAGGTCAGATCTTTTACTCCTCCGGGGGCTGTAAAAACTCTATGAGGTCAGATATTTTTATGTTCAGGGCTGTTGAAACCCTATGAAGTCAGATCTTCTACTGTTGAAAGATGAGGAAACCCCGTGAGGTCAGATATTGTTACTGTTGAGGAAACCCCCGCGAGGTCAGATATTGTTACTGTTGAGGAAACCCCGCGAGGTCAGATATTGTTACTGTTAAGGAAACCCCGTGAGGTCAGATATTGTTACTGTTGAGGATACCCAATGATCTCAGATTTTTTTGCCGTTGAATGTCGTTGAAGACCTGTGAAATTCCACGGTGTGTGATGATAGATGATCGGGTGGCATTCTCACGAAGTCACCAATCTTTTGTGTTTTCCCAATACTGTTGATTGGCACGAAATGGTTGATGCCTTCCTTCATCGACAATACTCTTTTTGAATACTGAAATGCTTTTTTTTTTTTGAAGGACCTTTTACCTATCATGTTATTACAGTACTCTTGTGCGTTTTAAATAGTAACACAGTTGGACGATGGCCGCAAGGAGCTATAATGAATATGCTTCTGAGCATCTGTTGTGTTTGGTTGAAGACTTACGACAGCACGATTGACATTTCAGCCGGTATAAAAATATACTGCAAGAGTTCGTTACAATATTTTGGTTCAAACATTAATGAAGCATCAAGTTATGAAAACACAGAAGTTTGCACGCGAACAAGCGTCACCACTGATGTTGTGATTGGTCATTTGGGGATAAGTACGCGGTGTCGTCATGTGTTACACAGGGTGACATGGCATCCCTGCACTGCATCTCTGGTGTTGGGACTGTAGAACTGACAGGGGACGTTCTGGAAGATTCTTCCTCATTAATTAGTTCGTAAGAGCTCTCCTCGTCTACTTCGATCTCTGAATCTGCACTTCCGTCTACTGAGTCCTTCTTCGGTCGTCCTTTTGGTTTTGTCGGGGCTTCCCTCGCTCCTTTCTGTAATACCTGCCATAAAATTTAATATTTTTAGTATTGTTGAATGCATTTACTTGATTTAAAAATATAGAAAAGAAGTTGCTTACAGTGGCTATACATTGACACATTTCAATAATCTATGACTTGAAAGAGTAATGACTAAAACTTGCTGGCTCTAAACCACTCAGTCATGTCTTCCTGTCTATCCCGAAGGACGGATTTACAGGCATTCACAATGTGTAATTCAGCAAGATAATATGAACAGGTCTACTGAAGAAAAACAAATTCAATTCAGCCATTCTAGGCAGAAAATGTCTAGGTAAGAAGGCGAATGACGCTATCCAGAGAAAGCCGAAAGGAGTCTGGGTTTCTGACTCATCTTTTTTTCTTCTAGGAACATCTGCAGAATTGACCAAGGTATACACAGAGAATAGAGCTGGTGACATTCTTCATTGGTTGATACAGACATAGAAAGACCTTGAGATGATGGCACGTGACAGGAAGACTTGGCATAAGTTTGTTCAAGGCCTATGCTCCTTGGGGAGCTGAAGGGTGATGATGATGGCAGTGTGTAATGGAAAAGGAACATGGGGAACACGGGGAACCAAGAGCCAAGGAACCAGACCTCCAGGACAACCCAGAGTTCGCTGGAAGATCATCATTAGACAATCTCTGCAGGACCGAGCACTGGCCTGAAACTAGGCCATAAAGAAGACAGCTAATAGGATAGCATGGCGCTGTCTCTGGCCAGTCTCTACACCCCAAAAGGTGGAGGAGGAACTAATAAGTAGGTGTAAGGGGTCGGAGTGCCTAAGAGATAGTAAATAAATATTAGACAAACATAAAGGTATGTTTTCAGGCACTCGTAAGAAATAAAGAAGTAGAACACTAGACAACAGAAAAACAACACACGTGAGTGGCTTACCCAGGACTCGAACCCAGGACCTTCCGTGCGACAACCCCGCCTAGCTATGCAAGCGAATCACACTATCCTCCCTGAGGCATCACCAAAAAGTGATGCTTCGATGACGGGTCATTAGTGCGACCCGCAACACATAACACCGGAAATTTACCATGGGCAGTCCAGCCTATTAATGACGCAATCACTTCTGCATAGCTAGGCGGGGTTGTCGCACGGAAGGTCCTGGGTTCGAGTCCTGGGTAAGCCACTCACGTCTGTTGTTTTTCTGTTGTCTAGTGTTCTACTTCTTTATTTCTTACGAGTGCCTGAAAACATACCTTTATGTTTGTCTAATATTTATTTACTGTTTACAGGCCTCGGGTTTCCCTTCCTTATGTGCCTAAGAGATATGGCGTCTGCTTCGAATTTTAAAGGTACGTTTTCGATTCCCAGTAGAAAGGATATAATTTATGGAAATTTCTTCCAGAACCAGTGGTCCTAATAATGTCATACTTCCCCTGGTCTCCTTGGTAGTGAGATTGGATGCCTAGCCTTCTCGAATAAGTGCGAAAAAAATAGGAGGTCCCGTGTGCAAGATGCGTACGTTAAAAATCCCACGGCAGTTGGAAATCATAAAGAGTAGGCCAGACGACCGCGGCTCTGGCAAAAAAAAATTAGAAACCTACCCACCACAAACATATTTATATAATGTGTGATTCCTGTATACACACATTGGGATTCTCGCCGGTGCTACGGAGTTCGTGCACTGTGCTGAGATCCTCCTTATGTGATCTAAGGTAGGAGATCAGAGCACTGATGGAGTTGTCCGTGTGCAGTGAAGATATTCCTTAAAACCAAAAATAAGTGTGAGGGAATAGGGTCCCCCAGAATTGCCCCCAGCATGAGATAAAAACTGAAGTGCTGTTATGTTAGTATCAACATCATCATGATTATCATCATTATCATCATTATCACCAACATTATCATCATCATCATCATTATCATCATCATTATCATAATCATCATCATCATTATCATTTCCATTCAGCGCCCTATGGAGCATAGCATCGGCCTTCAACAAAGGCATGCCAAGTCCTCCTGTTCTGTGTCATCCGTAGAAAGGTCTTGTCATGCCTTCTTTATCCTTTTCATTTCTGCCTCCAGTTTTCTTCTCTGGATACTTTTCCGTCTCCCTTTCATTGCACAGTGAAATATATGGAGATCAAAAGAAATGAATTTCATCACAAAAATACGAATCTTCAACTAAATGATTTAAGACTTTTTAACATGACATAGTGGTTAGAGCGCTGGTCTCTCGCAGCATAGGTGCCGGGTTCGATTCACGGTTTCCACACGCTCCAGTCTACCTAGCTGTAAATGGGTATCTGACTTTGCTCTTGAGTTAGGGGAGGAAAAGGCAGCGAGGAAGGGAACTAGTCATCCCACCTCTCGATGCTGGACCTAGCATAGTGAAGTCTCTAACACTTTACTCCCCTACGGCAGTATCTGCTATGGGACTACCTTAAAATGAAACATGAATACATTCGCTCGTATAAAAAGCAAGTTCATCTTTCTGTTACAGGGTGGGGACTTGCAAGTCCGCTGCTACATCTATCTATCTATCTATCTATCTATCTATCTATCTATCTATCTATCTATCTATCTATCTATCTATCTATCTATCTATCTATCTATCTATCTATCTATCTATCTATCTATCTATCTATCTATCTATCTATCTGTCTGTCTGTCTGTCTGTCTGTCTGTCTGTCTGTCTGTCTGTCTGTCTGTCTGTCTGCCTGCCTGCCTGTCTGTATGTCTGCCTGTCTGCCTGTCTGTCCATCTATAATCTCTGTCTGCCTGCCTGTCTGTTTATCTGTCTGCCTGATCTGTTTGTATTCTTACATGTCTGTCTATTTGTCTGCATGCCTGTTCTAATCTGTCTCTCTGTCTGTTAATGTTACTTTCTCTCAATAGTTCGTATATATACATCAGACCATAAGGTCTTTTATATTTCAGTATATGATCTAATATAATCAACGACCATTGTGTCTAGGTTATACTTGCGACCTTCGCCAAAACGATGCCAAACTTATATTTTCAGAGAATCTATTAATCGATCTATCGTAACTGCCCATCTATCTTATCTGCCTGTCGGTATTTTCCCCATCTATATGTATGTTGTTTGTTCATCCTTCTCCTAGCTTGTCTATCTATCTAGGTCAAAAGTGAGTAATTACGAAAGTATCCAGCCACCTACTGTAATTACCTGCTTCTTCCATTTCATGCGCCGGTTTTGATACCAAGTCTTCACCTGTATCTGCGACAGCCCTAGAGACTCGGCCAGATCCAGCCTGTCAGGTGTAGACAAATACTTTTGCCCCTCGAACCTTTTCTCCAATCCAAGAAGCTGTTTGAAAAAGAACGTACAGAGTTGAACATGTATTATTAAGATTATGCCTAGGCAGGAAGTAAAATGTCAAAAGTGGTCGGAATAGAATATTTTACATTTATAGTCATAAAACTCTTTCAACCATATGAGCGTTCGATTACGCAGTGTTCAGAGCGCTGGTATCTCGCGGTAAAGGCATCAGGTTCGATTCACGGTATCGGCACGCTCCAGTCTACCCAGCTAGAAATAGGTACCTGATTTTGTTCTTGAGTTAAGGAAGGAAAAGGCAGCGAGGAAGGGAACTCGTCACTTCCACCTCTCGATGCTGGACCTAGTACAGTGAAGACTCTTAACACTTCTCTCCCCTATGGCCGTATCCACTAGTGACTATGGGACAACCTTATTTACCCTTTGAGAGTACGACTGACAGAGCGGTAAGAACGCTTGCCTTTCCAGGCAGTTACCGGGTTCAGGGTTCGAAATCTGGTAGCGTCACGTTTCCATCTATTCAGATGTAAATAGGTACATGACTCTGCTCTTGAGTTATGGAAGGCAAAGGCAGGAAGAACTGGAACTGGTCAGCTCCACCCCATATAGCCCGGACGTAGATAGTGACGTGTGTATCACTCGTGTTTGGGTGAATAATGTACTGTACCTTGACACACCATGCGGGGTAGAAAGCATGAAAGATATAACTGTTTTTGCGGTTCAATGCGTTTTGTTATTTATATTTCCCTTCATAGGCAGCGAAACGACATATTGACAGAAAACTTCGCTACATATTTACACTGACAACAAAAGAGTTACACGACTTGGATACATCCTACAGAGAGAGAGATAGATAGATAGATAGATAGATAGATAGATAGAGAGAGAGAGAGAGAGAGAGAGAGAGAGAGAAAGAGAGAGAAAGAGAGAGAGAGAGAGTTCACCTTCAGGGTCTGAAATTCTTGTTTCGCTTTGTCAGTTCTTTACTACATTTTTAGATCTGTAAGGGGCATAGGCTTTCAATGGCATGTATCAAAGCCATCCTACCCAAGGCAACATGTTCCAATTCTGTTCATGTCTTCATTGTCAGCCTGATTTATGCCTCTATTTTTTTTCATTTATTCCACAAAATATCACGAGGTACATCCACGAAATAGTGGACCACATAGGTAGGTGCTAGAGATCTAGTGGCTGCCTCAGTGAAACTGTTGGGTGTAAAATGACAGTCAAGAACAAGGGCACTTAAGAAGCTCAGAACGGGCATAATGTTAGTTGTGGAGCATCCGCAATGGGTTATGGAATGCAGGACGGTAATTTATATACAACACAGTGGTTATTTTCACAATAGCCTTTCACAATAGTTGGCAGCATGGATAAAACCAGGAGTGAAGTTGAAAGACATAACCAAGGTGGAATGGGTTCCGTTCCCAGCGCAGGCGGTGAAAAAGACTACAGAAGGCTGGCACTTGGGAGTCTTGAAGTTCCCCCCCCCCCCTCCCCCACCCACCCTCCTTTTTTAAGGATGTAGAGGAGATAACAGAGCTGAAGCACGTCTGACGGTGGGACTTCCTCTGATGATCAGATAACTCCCGTTGTAACGCTCTATGTAGCTTAATCAACAGTCAAGAGGCCAATAACCATTACTGTCCGGGTGTTCAGATCACTGTCAGTACCCCTCTGCTTCGACTGTATTTGTCTTTTCATTTTCCATACTTAATATTCTCGCATATCCGCAAACTGGCAGTTTGAAACCGATTTTGACATATATTAGATTGGTGTTTCAAGTATTGCTATTAAGGCATTAAGATGACTGAAACACTTAAAAGAACTAAAAATTATGAATTTTAGGAACTTTAATATCCTTTTATTCTTCTTATTAAACGAGAGCTAGATTGGCATGTCCGAGGAAAATTCAATGTGGGCCGGATCCAGCCAGCGAGCCGTAGGTTGCTGGACTCTTATTCCACGAAATAAAAATAATATTAATAAAATAAATCTTGACGATTGCAAACGGGCTGATCACCCGTTTGCCAGTCACTTCGATTACGGAAACAACAACAAATGGGTTGATTTGCCGTTGCCCTAAAGACGCCACTAGGCGTGATGGGAAACAATGGCAAAAAAACCTATCTGCTGTTGCCCTAAGACGCCACTAGGCGTAATGGCCACTGACTGCTTTGACGGTCGGTGGCTAAGGACAGAAGAAGAAGGAGAAGAAGAAATCTTGACGATAACAAAGACGATATGTTGAATTTAGCTCAGAGAGATGGAGTGACTGCAAATGCTGTCTTCATCATAGGTTTTATAACGATCTTAAGATGAATATTGTGTATGGAAATAAGGAGAGATATTACATAATGTTACATATTGCAATAATGAGAAGTAATACACCCATAACAACAACAGGAAGCTACAAACTTTCGTATTGCTGCACACGTAGAATAAAGGAATTCAGGTTGTACGACTAAATCATCAGTTTGGAACTAATAAAAAGAACCACAGAGGTGCAAGAGAACACGAGATGAGAAGCCGATGTTCGCGATAGATCGGACACACGCTAAGGAAACCTTGTTTTTGAATTTTCAGGCTAAGAGAGGCTGAGAAAGACTAAAAAACATATGGAGAAGAGAACTGGATAAAGAAATGAAACAGACAAAGAAGACACAGAAAGACATTGAGCTGATGGCCCGGGACAGGAGGACATGGCATGGTTTGGTTTGGTTTAGTTTGGTTTGGTTTGGTTTAGTTTGGTTTTGTTTAGTTTGGTTTGGTTTGGTTAAGTTTGGTTTGGTTTGGTTTGGGTTTGGTTTAGTTTGGTTTGGTTTGGTTTAGTTTGGTTTAGTTTGGGTTGGTTTAGTCTGGTTTAGTTTGGTTTGGTTTGGTTTAGTTTGGTTTGGTTTAGTTTGGTTTGGTTTAGTTTGGTTTAGTTTGGTTTGGTTTAGTTTGGTTTGGTTTAGTTTGGTTTAGTTTGGTTTAGTTTGGTTTGGTTTAGTTTGGTTTAGTTTGGTTTGGTTTAGTCTGGTTTGGTTTGGTTTAGTTTGGTTTGGTTTCGTTAAGTTTGGTTTGGTTTGGTTTAGTTTGGTTTGGTTTAGTTTGGTTTGGTTTGGTTTAGTTTGGTTTGGTTTAGTTTGGTTTGGTTTGGTTTTTTAAGGACCATCTTCATTGCACACGGACAACGCCATCAGTGCTCCGATCTCTTCCCTTAGATCACACAAGGAGGATCTCAGCTCAGTGCACGAACTCCGTAGCACCGGCGAGAATCCCAATGTGTGTATATAATGTATAGGAATCACACATTCTATAAATATTTTTTGTGGTGGGTAGGTTTCCTAATTTTTTAATTTTGCCAGGGCAGCGGCCTGTAAGCCTACTCTTTACGATTTCTATCTGCCGTGGGATTTTTAATATGCGCAACTTGCACACGGGACCTCCTATTTTTTCCCCCTTGTCCGAGAAGGCTAGGTATCCGATCTCACTACCCATGAGACCAGGGGGGAGTATGACGTAATTAGGACCACTGGTTCTGAAAAAAAAAATTTCAATAAATTATAATCCCTCAACTGGGATTTGAACCCGCTACCTTTTGAATACGAGGCGGACGCTATACCTCTGAGCCACTCCGCCCCTCAATCATGAATTTGGCATGAATTTGTTGAAGGCATTTGCTGTTTGGGGTAAATGAAAGGTAATGAATGCAAAAATTTTCACAGCGGAACACGATGATTTACCTGTAAGTAAAGGTGACGTAATCTCTACGGATAACCAAAATTGACAGCCATGTACAGTTCTGGGGATGAAAACAAATGCAACAGAATGCAAAAACTGTTACCTGTAGTTCTGTAAACACCGTTCGGCTCCGCCGGCATTTCTTTGGTTTGACAAAACTTTCAGAGCCTGAAGGCGACCTTGTTCTGATGTAGACTGGGAGAGGAATGGGCAAAGAATAAGCGGAACCATTTCCTCTTGGTTCCAAGTATGGGTCAATGTGTTGGTAGCAGGCAGGCACTGGGGGAAAAAAAAGGAATATATTAACACTGCGTAAGTGTTGTCACTTACAAAAAATATCATCATCATCATCATCATCATCATCATCATCATCATCATCATCATCATCATCATCATCATCATCATCATCATCATCGTCATCATCATTTTTCGTTTCGCTTCGTATGGAGTATGGAGCTACCACTGCTGCTGGTCCCCTTTGCAGGAAGCCTAGACCTAGCATTCAGTGGATGTTTCTGCAGCAATTCATTTTACATGATGAAGTTGCCAGCCCAATGCTCTACATTATATTAGTCGCCTCATACGACATGCCTGATGTGTCAGTATTTCTATTCTTCCTCTGTTTCTTTAGAGACCCTGAGAACTACACGTGACACCACTTTTTTCTTACGTCACTTGATTAAAAAAAGGATTTATCATAACGTGTTATCGGTTCAGGCTTGTCAAAATAACTTGTAACCATTTTTCTTTAAGATTGCTTGAGCGTTATTTCTTTGTTGCGTTTCAAATCTTTGACGCTCAAAGTCTCCGCTTCATTCATCGCAGTGAGATAAAAACTTTGCATGCAACTCCATTTCTTGGTACATTTTAATCTTTCAAGTTTTGATTCTCATTGGCCCAATCAATTCGATATAATAATTAATAAATCAATGTAAATTAATGTTAAAGTAACAATATTAACGTAATAATTTTAAAGTGTGGGAAACAACAAATTGTAAACGTTTTTCGTATTTGAAAGGGTGGGATCCGAATAGTGAATAGTTATTGCCGATTAAATCAATGTACGGGGAAAGGGGGGGGGGGCCTTCAAATAAAAACCTTAAATTTGCGATAGAAATTCGAAACACCGTGCCATTGTCATGTAAGTTGGCAGTATTGTTGCTAAGGACGTCAGGAGTGTCCTGCAAGTGGCATCACGGTGCAGACGAACCACATGACGTCACAGTAGGAGTTTAAAGATGGCCGCCCCACTAGTGACATGCACCAAAGAGGAGCAGCGTTCTGTTATCCGTGTTTTGAACAGCGAAGGGTGAAACCTATAGAAGTTCATCGGCGAATGAAGATCCAGTACGGTGATGCATGTCTGTCACTCCTGCAAGTGCACGAGTGGAGTAGGAAATTCCGAAACTGCGTGAGTTCTGTGACAGACTGTTCTTGACCTGGTCAGGCACACCGAGTAGTGACCACAGAGTCAATTGCAGCAGTTGAACGCATCGTGATGGAAAATGGCCGAGTGACTGTGAATGAAATAGCCGCACTTCTGGACATCAGTCAAGGTTCAGCACACCACACCATCCATGATGTGCTCCAGTTCCACAAAGTCTCTTCAAGGTGGGTGCCCCGGCAGCTTAATCCAGAATTGAAACACTTTTGCGGCACTTTGAAGCAGAAGGTGATGGTTTCCTAGCGAGAATTGTTACTGGAGATGAAACCTGGGTTCACTACCACTAGCCGGAACCCAAGAGAGCGAGCAAGGAATGGCGCCATACCTCCTCACCGAAACCGAAGAAGTTCCGCACGCAGCCATCTACAGGGAAAGTTATGCTGACTCTCTTTTGGGATGAACGAGGCATTATTTAGAGCACTACAAGTCCAGGGGGAACACTGTGACCAGTGCCACGTATACAGATCTTAACAGGTATCATCTTCGACCCGCAATCAAATCCAAACGACGTGGACTTCTGTGTACAGGTGTCTTGTTGCAACATGACAATGCTCGGCCCCATACTGCCCGTGCAACGGTTGCAACCATCGAGGACCTACACTTTGAGTGTCTTCCACATCCGCCGTACTCGCCAGACCTAGCCCCAAGTGATTACCACGTCTTTGGACCACTCAAAGAGACGATGGGAGGAAAGACTTTCAGGTCCGATGAAGAGGTGCAGCAGGTGGTGCATGAGTGGCTACACACGCGACCAAAAGAATTCTTTTCTAGAGGAATCCATGCACTTTGTAGGCGCTGGGGGACTTGTATAGAACGCAATGGTGACTACGTCGAAAAATGATACAGTTGTGTGTCACTTTTTCTTAATAAATCTAGAAAATAAAATATTTAAGGTTTTCATTTGAAGCCCCCTCGTATTTCTACAAACAACTAAGTCAGCAAGACCTTAGCTGTAAACAGCTCTAGTGTTTTTACACTATATGTTTAAACTTATCAAGTTATATATATTCAGACATATTTGATCTACGACAAAATCATTATTCATTTATGACCTAAAATCATAAAACAAGGTAATAGAAAAAAGTTTTAGAAACCATTTTTAATATTGTTATCATTAGCACTGTGGTGGGTTTAGATGTTACAGATGTTAAATATTAAGTGTCTACAGAGTGAGGTCAAGCTATGTAAGTCCCTGAGTCTAATAGTTGAAAATGTTGATGAGTTCTCAGGGTACCTAACTGCTACTACCCTATGATCTCACTCTGTGTATATTTTTGGTTCTATTTTATTTTATTATAAGGCTAGGTTTCTAGGGTAATGAAAGTGTGATGTATGATGATACTTTAAACAAACACAACTGTAACTCAATGTAATAACTCAAGTAAGACAGTGGTTAAAGTTTTAAAGTTAATGTACAATTTAATTTCCTGAACCTTGAATTCTTTTGGCACAGGAAGGTTCAACTAAAAAAAAATGTGTATATACTTACTTACTTAGTCGTTCCCCTTCTACCGTGAGGTGTAGAGGTTTGGAAGAGAGAGCGCCAGACCATTCTATCAGCTGTCTTCTTCCTGGCCTGGTTCCATTCTAGTCCTCGGTCCTTCAAAGATTGTCTAATGTTGTCCTCCCAGCGAACTCTGGGTCGTCCTGGGGGTCTGGATCCCTGGCTCTTTGTTTCCCATGCTTGTCGTGGTAGCCGATCTTCTCCCATTCTGCAGACATGGCCAAACCATCTTAGTTGGGACTGTTCTATTTGGGTCTGCAGCGGATATTTCTGACGTATCGTCTGGTTGCGGACCATGTCTCTTCTTGTTACTTCAACCATCAGATACCTCATTTCTGAGGTTTGGATCTGGCTTTTGTGGGTTGTAGTCATTGCCCACGACTCGCATCCATATGTCAAGACTGGGACATAGGTGGAGCGGTATACAGCCATCTTCGTTTTCTTACCAACCTCTTTCTTGCTGAGGAATCCACGATTTATGGCCTGAAAAAGTCTCCCAGCCGCTGCTTTTCGAGTGGCCAACTCTTCTTTGATACCTCCCTTTCGGTCTATAATAGCTCCGAGATATTTAAAGTGGTCGACCTGCTCCAGGACCTGTTCTCCCAACTTAATCTGATGTTTTCTTTCTTCTCGTGATATCACCATGGATTTTGTTTTAGAGCTGCTTATGACCATCCCTCTCTTCTCCAGCTCTTCCTTCCAGACTTGCAAGTTGGATTGGAGATGTGTCTGATTTAGCAATGCAAATGCCATGAAATATACTGTCTCATTTAAACAGTACCCCACAACTGTAACTCAATGTAATAACTCAAGTAAGATAGTGGTTAATCACCTTGTTTACACCAGTGGTGGTCCTGAACTCTTTATGGTTTGCTGTACAATTTAATTTCCTGAACCTTGAATATTCTTTTGCAAACAGGCCCAAAGTTTGCACCAGGGGACTCTGTCAAACGCCTTTTCCAGATCTATGAAACAAAATGGTACTCAAACTCAAATGTGTGTATATATATATATATATATATATATATATATATATATATATATATATATATATATATATATATATATATATATATATATATATATATATATATATATATATATATATATATATATATATATATATATATATACAACTTTTAAAAATAAATGAGGGACATCTTGTCCTTTAAATTATTAACTAAAATGTTCCTATTCTGGTCTTCCCTGCTGATGAAATAGTGTCTTACACAATGTCACTAATGGGAGAGACGGGTCTTCTCATCATTTCACACGAACAGTTAATTATCCTAATGGTGGAGAATATATTTAATGAAATCCCAGGTGCCCGGAACTATAGGGCTTAACTTTGTTTCCAGTTGAAAGTAGTTGACTGGTGTAAAACTTCACACTCGTTCACAACAGGGTAGTCTGGAGGCAGCAACCACAGCTTTGGTTTTTGAAATGTAAACACCAGGCAGGTTGCCTCGTGTACTGCAGCTCCAGGTATTTGAGTCAGTTTGAAATAGGTGAAGTCACTTCGATTACGGAAACAACAGCAAATGGGTTGATTTGCCGTTGCCCTAAAGACGCCATTAGGCGTGATGGGAAATAATGGCAAAGAAAACCTATCTGCTGTTGCCCTAAGACGCCACTAGGCGTAATGGCCACTGACTGCTTTGACGGTCGGTGGCTAAGGACGGAAGAAGAAGAAGAAGAAATAGGTGATTCAACCCTGCAACAATATGAATAAGCCTCCCTAAATACACCATATATTTTCTCCACAACCAACAACTCAAATCATTATTAACCATTCATGGTGATCAGCAACATAGGCTAATCAATAGCTACCGTCTCTAAGTTATGTGACTGCTTCCTGCTCAGTGGGTACCTTCTCCTTCCCACATGCTTCAACGCCTCTGTCACCTAAATCTTTGGTTATTTTATATTTCATCAGCTGGGGTACACTCTGTTCTGTTTTAAAAAAATAATATGTTACTTCTGGCAGTATGACATCTTATTTATTTTTTCCAATGTTTATTAGAACATTGTGGCCTGTAGAAAACTGCCAGTGGCTTTCTGGTCTTATAGTCAAAATATTCTGTTATGCATGGCAATATTCAAAGACAATTTACTTTTTTTTGTTTTCTGCTTCAAAAGTCTGCTTAGGCATGCATATGCTCCCTTAGGATGTCATGAGCTTCCACAAAAGCAATGTCGCTGTTGCGTGCATATTTTGACGCACATATTACAAAAATCGATATGGCTATTTGATATGGAAAAAATATAGACATTCATTCATTTGTGTATGGAAATGCTGTCTATGGGAAAAGCGAGAGAATCCATGTTTGATTCACACTTTTAATTATAGGAGTAATCGTTCTTGATATTGATCCGGCGCATGGATTGCTCTTACGTTTGTACTTATTTTTTAGGGCCAGAAAATATATTAATTTGCTTATTATGTTTATGGCCTGAATTCATATGTATTACATATTATTAGTACAAGTAGAATCAGTCCTATATTGTATATTTTGGATGGGTAGGCGGGACTAGATTCTTATTATTCCGGTCTAGCGGAAGTATGAGTTGTCTTGACAAGTCGTGAGGAGTTCCGATGTACCGTGATAATGGCGGGTACGCATTTTTCAAAGGGCTGGTAGATTCTTAAGGAAATACGATTCATGGAGTGGTTTTCTTCTAAAGGAGATGGTATCTCTACTATAGTTTATGTTAGAGACTCTCCTAAGGTACGGTACAATGTATAATTCGGACTCCATGTATTGCCAGACCCTATTTTGATGATCTCATGTCGATTCGACCTAGATGGAACATTGTGCTTCGTATCGCTAGAGTCGTGTTTTGTATCGACGAAGATGACAGACTTTCCTGCAGCGGTTATGGCTACGTGAATTAACCTGATCACCGTAGAGCTGTATGGAAACATTTATGAAATCATTTATATACCCATTATAAATTAACTCTGGCTTATATTCTCCTTCCTATGAATGAGTGAACGACAACTCAGGGAGGCAGCCATGTTAGATTTCGGTCATCATATGTTTTGATCACTGCCAAGAGAACAGATTATTTATCCTATTATCGGACAGTGACAGGGAGATCTCAATCTTGCTAGAAACCCCCTCTTTCGTGGTTTCGTAATATATGCTACAAACTATGGACGTCAAATAACTTTAGTTATTTACCGATCTGCCTTCACTGACGCGTTTAGTCAGATAGGGGGATGCGGCCATAATATATCATGACATTGAACTTTTGATGTACTGCCCATTATTTCTGAATGTGTCATGACTTCAGATCTGCTATGTATACCTACAAATTGATATGTCAACATACCATGATGTACTCGTATGTCACAGTGTGTACGTCTGAATAAATTGAGTAAACAAAGATTCCAGCAGTCTGCATTGGTGCCTTGTAGACACAAGTGTATGAGTGGTTATATTGGTCAGCACACGAACAGTACACCATTCGCGGTAATCACACTCTACACTTCTACTTCATACATACACCATCCTGCGTCGGTTGGAGTGACCAAGTTTAGGGCCTGCTTCCCCTGGAGCCTTTGCCTTCCCTAACTCAGGACTAGGGTGAGTTACCCATTTACAGCTGGGTAGACTGGAGCATGCCTGATCTCAACAACACACCACTCTTCCTTACAGAGCATACCGACTGACACTTTACAGAGTGGAAAGAAGAAAAGAAACTTTACAGTGGCGAGCCAGATTCCTGGGTCCAGCTTACGCAGTTTTGTGTTGAGAATCACAGTTTACAGCTGAAAGAACATTTGTTTGAACACATCAACACCAGTAGGACAGCTATACAGTCGATGTCAGCTTGACCTGTATTACCGATAGGATGCTGTATCTAGGTCAGCGCTTGTTGACAGTTTTTCGCTGTACAGACAGTATTACACAGGACAGTGGTATCAAGTGTAGAAAATATCTGGAGCAGTATTGTTGACATTTCTCAACGTACAGAAGAATCACAGTGTTGTTGAACATAAAGTGCATAGTTCATCGTTGGATCTTCATATGCTCAAAAGAGAAAAAATTGACAGTGTAATAGTTTAGAATTAAATCTATTACTCAATAAAGTGACAAGTTATTAGTATTAAAATAAAATGTGCCTGCTTTACAACACTATACCTGCAACACATTCCATTCATGACATAAATTATATTGTATGCTATATGCTATTTATGCTTACATGTTATTTGTTATGTATTAAATTAGTTTATGTTCTGTGTGACTAGTACAAGGTATGCCGAGTGACATTGGTCTGGACTAGTATTCTATAGGTACACATTTTCTTAATTGGAAATTTGTTAGCAACAATTTGCTGCTATTTCTGTTAGTTGTGATGAGGTGTTCTTTTCTTCGTTGTTTTTGGTAATAATTTTGTGTTCCTTAGTTTTGTTTGATTTGTTTGTATAATTGTAGGTCTCATCTTTTCTTTCATTTCAGTTTTTTACACCCTTATGTTTATACACTGTGGCGTTATTTGTCTTGTTATATTATGGCAGTTATCATCACGGTTTCTGTGATCATTTTTTTCATTTCTCCTATTTAATTTAATTTGATCTCTGCAAATGTGTTCATATTGTCTTTTCGTGTTTGTCATTTGTAA
Organism: Oreohelix idahoensis; assembly: GCA_024509875.1. Taxonomy (NCBI): domain Eukaryota; kingdom Metazoa; phylum Mollusca; class Gastropoda; order Stylommatophora; family Oreohelicidae; genus Oreohelix; species Oreohelix idahoensis. The sequence goes on from JAMPIV010002445.1 coordinate 19,761, forward strand.
TGTCTTTAGTTGACATATGACGTATAGTGGTATACACTGATAGTATAGTACAGATCAGTACTTTATGATTGTTATTGTTATAAAACAAAATGTACAAGACCTTTGTAAGGCTTGTCTCCCAAAGTGATTGGTAAAGGGAAATATTTTTTCCACAGGTACTCAAGTGATCTTTGATTACATTGAGGTATACAAGACCTTTGTAAGGCTTGTCTCCCACAGTATTTGAGATACAGTTATTGTGTCCATAGGTACTCAAGTTATCATTGGTTATTATAAACCATACAAGTTTGGACTAAGACTAAGTCTATGGTATAGACTTGTCTCTCATTAACGTGAAAGAGGGTAATTTATTTACTTTTTCAGGTTTCTGATTTAAGAAGACAATATGTCTACATTAGATTATTTCATTGCACAAGGAAAATCTCTTGATAAGACTGGAAAAGACTTAGAACAATGGACTGTTGCTCAATATGACAAAGCATTAGCTGCAGAAGAGAAAAAAACTGCTGCTGCTGTTGAAGAAAGAAAAGCTGCTGCTGAGGAAAAAAAAGCTGCGGCTGAGGAGAGAAAACTTCAAATAGAAGAAAAAAAAGCTTTGGCTGAAGAAAAAAGATTAGAAAGAGAAGCTGCTGCTGAAGAAAAAAAAGCTGCTGCTGAAGAAAAAAAAGCTCTGGCTGAAGAAAAAAGATTAGAAAAAGAAGCTGATACTGCTGCTGAACTTAAGAAATTGCAGATGCAAATGGAGGAAAGGAGATTTGAGGCAGAACAGAAGAAATTAGAAGTTGCTGCAGAACAGAAGAAATTAGAAGCTGCTGCAGAACAGAAAAAATTAGAAGCTGCTGCTGCTGCAGAACAAAAAAAATTAGATAGAGAAGCTGAAGAGAGAAAAGCAATAAGAGAACATGAGTTTGAATTAGAGAAATTAAAATTGACATGTATGAGTAATGTTAATCAGGCATCTGGTGGTAATGGTAAACCCTTTGTGTACAAGGTCAAGGTACCAGCGTTTAACCCTACCAGTGATGACATAACATTTTGGCTTTCTAGATTTGAACGGGCTTGTCGATCTCATAATGTTGACAAATCACAGTATGTGAATCAGTTGTCTGAAAATCTAAAAGGGGAGTCTCTGAGTAAGTTATATTTTGTTGAAGAGGCCGACAAAGATAATTATGATGCTGTTAGGGCAGCTTTGATAAAGAGATATCAGCTGTCTGAAGAAGGTTATCGTCTTTTGTTTAAAACAATGAGACCTGAGGTAGGTGTAGAATTCTCAGATTTCATCTCAAAAGCACGAATTACACTTTCACGATGGATTGAATTATCCAAAACAGAGAAAACATTTGATGGTCTTACGGATTTATTGCTAAGAGACAAGGTCATGTCTTCTGTAAATAAATCATTCCTAGAGTTCTTACATGAGCGTAAACCTGGTACAATAAAGCAAATGGAAGAATATTGTGACCAGTATGCCACGGCACACCCTGACATGATTCTTAGTAACTCTAACATTAAAGAGAGTATGCCAGTTGCTTCGGCAACAGAATATAATCAGAATTACTCACACAAATTCCAAGGAGCTAAAAATAAATTTGATAGAAAGGTTAATTGGAATAAGTATCAAAACCAAGATAACCACTCAAATCAGGGTTCTTCTTCGAAGAACTGGAATCGAGCTGATAGTCCTCGACACGCGAGGGGTACCCATAATGTTAGAAATTCTCGGAAAGGGAGTAGCTATAGGAACTACCCAAGTGCTTTATGGAGACAACAGAAACAATATTACAGGGATACTCAATATAACGAGCGTGATGATTATGATCATGAATATTATGATTCAAACCCAAATAGGGGTTATAACAGAGGCAATAATAATTATAGAGACAATTATACCGAGGTAGATCACAACACAAAAGACATGGTAAATCTTATTACCAGGCTAACTCTGCACAACAGGAGTTCCACGACACCGATAATCAGAATAATGATAAAAAAGACTCCAACAGTGTAGCAAATTCCGCTTTCGATTTTGCTAGAGCATCTGAGTGTTCGCAATGCAAAACATTATTCGATCCAACCACAGTGTCTACTTTAAGCTGCGGTCACCCGCTTCCCGCTCTCCATGCGTCAATTGCGCATAATGGAAGGGGTGCTCTTGTCTTTAATAGGGGCCTAATAGATGGTACTCCGGTATCAATTCTTTTCGATTCGGGGTGCACTACCATTGGAGTGAGGCAATCACTCGTAAATCCTTCTCGAGCTACAGGCAATATAGTCAAATGTGTAACATTTGGTGGCACATTGGAGAAGTACTCCACTGCCATTATCAATATTGCTACGCCTTTCTTTACAGGAGAGGTGCAAGCATGTCTCTTGCCGAATCCGATCGCTGATCTTATCATCGGTCGCATTCACGGGGTGAAAGAATGCACTCCACAGCAAATTTCTAATTGGGAAAATGTTAATATGCAATCGGCTAATGCAGTAATCACTAGGGCTCAAGCTCTTAATATGCCACAATCTTCACATTCTGAAGATAATGATGCGCAGATCCAAGATGATCCCTTGGAGATTTCCCACGATTCCTTTATCAAACAGCAGGAAGATGATCCTACTCTAAAGAAATTCTTTACTCTGGCAAAAAAAGGTGATCCGAATAAGGATACAAATCGTAAATCTTGGATTACGATGAAGAATGGCGTACTTGTACGTATGGTACAAGACTCCGCTAAGTCCATTCATTCATTCTCAAATCCTTGTGCCTAAAAATATGAGAGTTAAAATCTTACAGCACGCTCATGATTCGCAGTGTGCTGGACATATGGGTTTTTCCCGTACTAAAGCTAGAGTTCTTCAATCTTTCTTTTGGCCTGCTGTGAATAAGGACATACGAATCTATTGTCGATCTTGTAAAGTATGTCAAGAGATTAAATCCAGAGGTCCACGCCATGATGCACCTATTCAGGCTGCAGACATTCCCATTCGGCCATTTCAAAAAATGGCGATAGACATCATTGGTCCATTTAAGATAAAGTCTGCTAGAGGACACCAATTTATTTTGACGTGTGTTGATATGTGCACACGTTGGCCGGAGGCTGTTCCTCTAAAGAGCATAACTACTGCTGATGTCGCAGATGCTCTTTGGTTAATATTTTCTCGTCTGGGGTTTCCAGCAGAAATATTATCCGACCATGGTACCCAACTCATATCGGATACCATGTCTCAAGTAATGTCGACTCTGAAGATAGAGAGATCGCTGAGTAGTATTTATCATCCTATGTCCAATGGGATGGTGGAACGTTTGAATAGAACTCTGAAAAACCTACTAGGTAAGATAACAGAAGATCATCCTCAGGATTGGGATAGGGTTTTACCCGCGGCTCTCTTTGCATATAGAGAGGTCGCCAACGAACATACAGGATTTTCTCCCTTTGAACTTGTCTTTGGCGCGAAACCGCGAGGTCCTATGTCCTTACTTCATGATCTTATAGCTGCTGATAATATTGTCGATGACACAAAATCCTCTTATGAATATGTCATCGCACTTAGACACAAGATTATTGAAGCATGCAAATTGGCAACTGCTTCTTCTGAATTTGCGAAACAGAAGGCAAGGGAATTTGCCAATAAAAAGAGATGTTTGCGTCAACTTTGTCCAGGTGACAAAGCATTTGTCTTGCTACCTTGTAGGGAAAATAGACTTCTCATTTCTTGGAAAGGTCCGTACGATATAATATCAAAAGTTTCCGATGTTGACTATATCGTCGATATTGACGGGAAGCGTAAAACCTTCCACATCAACATGCTCACGGAATTCCATGAACGTCCTGATCACTGACTAACAAAAAAAAACTTTTTTTTTCTTTCTCTAACATTTCTATGTTTTTCTGGTCAATTTTTATGCGCTGTTTTTAAATCTGCAAACCGTTTTTCTTTATCAGGTCGGGTTCTCTAGAAATACGCAATTGAAGTTTTTTAACAACGCATACAGTATTACAACATCATTCGTACAAGAAGTATAACAGTTATGTAGGCTTGAATTTCTTTGAAGTCGACTTTCGTCGGTGAATGGCATGTGGTACATCGCGATGAAGCATCCAACAATAATCGGCAAGCATGGTCACACTCCACCATCCTTGATAACGTGACTCCATTACGGCGATATCTTGATGGAATCATTCTCCATGTTCATCGCTGAATTCGCCAAGGTTGTCAGGGAAAAAGTCAAGATGCGAATCGAGCAAATGGATTTTGAGGGACATGATACAGCCCATAATTCTGTATGCATCTATGCACTGCTTAACAATATGCAACATAGTCGACAGATTTGTGATTTTCCAGAAAGTTATCGACGATCGATTTGAATGCCATCCATGCGCGAAGTTCACTACCATGTAACAAGTTCTCGAATTGTTTGTCTGCAATAACTTTCCTAATCTGAGGTCCTACAAAGATACCTTCCTTTATATTTGCATCGCTAACTTGCGGAAACTTTTCTCGAAGATAAGTGAAAGCTTTGCTCGTTTTATCTAACGCTTTTACAAAATTCTTCATGAGCCCCAACTTTATATGTAACAGTGGTAAAATGAAGCTGTCTTTGTTAACTAATGGCTTGCGTATTACATTTTTATGCCCGAGCTGCATACGATCCCGGATAGGCCACACCTTTCTTGCATAATGTTCCTGTCTGTTGCGGCTGTCCCATTCACATCGGAAGCAACAAAATTTAGTATACCCAGTCTGCATGCCCGTGAGAATTGTAATGACCTTTAGGTATCCACAAATCCGCCATTGGTAGTCATTGTACTTTATTTTTTCTAAACGTATAGCCATATTGTCATAAGTTTCTTTCATATGAACAGAGTAGGCGACTGGAATTGATGAAAAAAAAATTATGTTATACAATAACACGGCTTTTAGACTAGTCTTGGAAGAATCGATGAAAAATCGCTATTCGTTGACTATGTGCTCATGACCGTTTACATCTTTGCAATAGCAAATGTCATCACCTATCTCAAAGTATTGAACTAGTTCTCTGTGTCTATGACGAAATTTAGATATCGGAGTATTGGGCGCTAAAAGATTTCATTCTTTGAGTCGCGAACCGAGTAATTCCGCTTGTCCTTTGGTAAGAGCGAGATCACGTATTAGATCTGAAAGTTCTGAATGGTTAATTAAGTAAACACCATCATTCACCGGTATGTAATCTGAGTCAGAATTAGTTTCTAAAGCAGGTAAACTATCACTTTCTGATGGTTCATTTACGTCCAACGGATATTGTTCTGGTGGTACTTGGATCGGACACGTGATTGGATCATGAGGCACTGGTTTCGAAACCGACTCAATATTTGGATAAACCACAGACTTTCTAGTTTTAAAAGTGAAACCATGGATATTTGTCAAGCAGAAGTAACAATCAGTAGTGTGATTTGTATGTTTACGCCATATTACTGGCACTCCAAAAGGCATCGACTTATGCTTCGGCGATTTTCGTAACCAACCTGCCAATGTATCGAACAAACTGCATTTGGCTTCCAAGATTTATTTGCATCATCAACTTTCGAATGGAAATAAAGTTCATATGCTTTCTTTAGTAATGGTGTAAAGTTTTTCTGGTCAACACGATCGGTAAAATATCCGCACACGTAACAGAACAGATCAGCCGAATTTCTACAACTTATAGAAGCCATATTTTGCTCAGAATTATTTCAAAATACAGTAACTATTTGAAAAATCGCGTAACATATGTCATGCATCTTTTAGCAGTATAAAAAGTAGAATTATGTTGCTTTTTATTAATTTTTAATAAGCTATATAGTAAAAATGAAACGGAGCAAATAATGGTTTCCCAAAAATATATTTATTCACAAATATCTTAAGAACCCGACGTGATAGAGATAAACGGATTTCAGATTTGAAATCAGCGCAAGAAACTGACCTAAGAACACTTATTCTTATATAAGAAAGAAAAATGTTGTTTGTCAGTGTTATTTACAACCTGTTTTCCAGGCAACGGACGATTTTCCAGTCCAACATGGACAGTACTCATCTCTGTCAGTAATACAGGATGAGGAAACGAGTTTCTCGGATGTAAATTTACCTTTTCCAATGATTCCTCTTCACTCTAATGAATCATGGAAAGATGTTGCAATTTCTCCAGAGTTATCTCCAGGAGAGCAGAAACAAGTTTCTACTTTGTTAGAACAATTTCAGGATGTCCTTACTGACATTCCTGGTCAAACTGATGTCATTCAACATGACATTATTCTTACTGACCATAGTCCTATAAGAGTCAGACCGTATCCTATCCCGATACATTTTCAAGCACAGGTAGAGAAAGAGTTAGATGAGATGATAGAGTTAAAAATTATTGAACCATCCACATCAGCATATTCTTCGCCGATGGTTATAGTACGGAAAAAAGACAATAACATACGTCTTTGCGTGGATTATCGCAAATTGAATCAAGTGACTAAATTCGATGCTGAACCTATGCCTTTACTAGAAGAGCTACTTACGAGACTATCGAATTCTCACTTCTTTACTAAACTCGATTTGTCTAAGGGATATTGGCAAGTTCCACTATCCGAACACGCCAAACCGTTTACTGCTTTTTCGACGCCTAGGGGTCTATTCCAATGGAATTTCATGCCTTTCGGTCTTATGAACGCCCCTGCTACATTTGTACGCATGATGCGTCGAATCCTATCTCATCGCTCAGATGTCATTGCGTATCTTGATGACATCTGTCTTTTCAGTGATACTTGGAACGATCACTATAATGGTATAAATGAACTATTGTCTATCTTACGCGAGCATAACCTGACAGCGAAACCATCGAAAGCATGTATTGGTTTTAGCGAAATATCTTTCTTAGGACACCGTGTTGGTCATGGGTTCCTAAAAACAGAAGACCATAATACAAGTAAGATACTTAACATTTCTATTCCTAAGACTAAAAAGCAAGTACGAAGTCTCTTAGGTCTAATACAATTTTATGGACGATTCATCCCGAATCTGTCTTCCATTATGTCACCTCTTTCTTCCTTGCTAAAGAAAGGGTCTCCTAATGTAGTCCATTGGACTCAAGAATGTCAATCCTCTTTGGATAAGGTTAAAACTATGTTTTCTACTTCACCTATCCTAGTATTGCCTTCTAAGGATAAGACATTTATTCTTCGTAGTGACGCTTCATCCACCGGGATTGGAGCTGCACTAATGCAAGAGTACTCTGGAACTCTGCATCCTGTGATGTATATTTCTCGGAAATTAAATGCCGCAGAGAAGAATTACTCGGTCCTAGACCGTGAATTATTGGCTATGGTTTGGTCAATCCTTAAACTGCAAAGATTTCTTCTGGGCGCGCATTTCATTGTGGAAACTGACCAGAAAGCTCTTACGGCTATTCAGAGTAAAAATCTGAAGAGCGCGAGATCAACGCGATATGCGATTGCTCTACAGCCATTTCATTTTTCGGTGCGAGCTATCCGTGGGTCAGAAAATGTGATGGCAGATATTTTGTCTAGATGCCCACATGATTCATAACTGTTATACAACTTTGATACAGTTGTTTCTATGTTGAAATGTGTACACATATGTAATATATCATATATTGATTGTAACACTACTTAGCGGTTCATTGTTATTTATTCACCGCTGATCTTTCAATGTTTTTCGTCTTTGATGATCATGATGTTAAGATATCTTAGATGAAATTTATGTATAAACTAAGGTGGAAATTGTGTCATTGCTATTATTGTAGTATGCGTTGGTGACACCTCTCTGGAAATATTTATACTTAGAGAAGTATTTTCTCTAAGGTCATAAAACTTATGCTTATCATCTGCGCATTGTATTGGTGCGTTGTGAGCCTATTGTATGTTGCTCCTAGATGTATTTCAAAAAAAAAAATGTACCATTTTTTTTTTCCCGAGGGGTGTGGTAATCTGTTGCGTGCATATTTTGACGCACATATTACAAAAATCGATATGGCTATTTGATATGGAAAAAATATAGACATTCATTCATTTGTGTATGGAAATGCTGTCTATGGGAAAAGCGAGAGAATCCATGTTTGATTCACACTTTTGATTATAGGAGTAATCGTTCTTGATATTGATCCGGCGCATGGATTGCTCTTACGTTTGTACTTATTTTTTAGGGCCAGAAAATATATTAATTTGCTTATTATGTTTATGGCCTGAATTCATATGTATTACATATTATTAGTACAAGTAGAATCAGTCCTATATTGTATATTTTGGATGGGTAGGCGGGACTAGATTCTTATTATTCCGGTCTAGCGGAAGTATGAGTTGTCTTGACAAGTCGTGAGGAGTTCCGATGTACCGTGATAATGGCGGGTACGCATTTTTCAAAGGGCTGGTAGATTCTTAAGGAAATACGATTCATGGAGTGGTTTTCTTCTAAAGGAGATGGTATCTCTACTATAGTTTATGTTAGAGACTCTCCTAAGGTACGGTACAATGTATAATTCGGACTCCATGTATTGCCAGACCCTATTTTGATGATCTCATGTCGATTCGACCTAGATGGAACATTGTGCTTCGTATCGCTAGAGTCGTGTTTTGTATCGACGAAGATGACAGACTTTCCTGCAGCGGTTATGGCTACGTGAATTAACCTGATCACCGTAGAGCTGTATGGAAACATTTATGAAATCATTTATATACCCATTATAAATTAACTCTGGCTTATATTCTCCTTCCTATGAATGAGTGAACGACAACTCAGGGAGGCAGCCATGTTAGATTTCGGTCATCATATGTTTTGATCACTACCAAGAGAACAGATTATTTATCCTATTATCGGACAGTGACAGGGAGATCTCAATCTTGCTAGAAACCCCCTCTTTCGTGGTTTCATAATATATGCTACAAACTATGGACGTCAAATAACTTTAGTTATTTACCGATCTGCCTTCACTGACGCGTTTAGTCAGATAGGGGGATGCGGCCATAATATATCATGACATTGAACTTTTGATGTACTGCCCATTATTTCTGAATGTGTCATGACTTCAGATCTGCTATGTATACCTACAAATTGATATGTCAACATACCATGATGTACTCGTATGTCCCAGTGTGTACGTCTGAATAAATTGAGTAAACAAAGATTCCAGCAGTCTGCATTGGTGCCTTGTAGACACAAGTGTATGAGTGGTTATATTGGTCAGCACACGAACAGTACACCATTCGCGGTAATCACACTCTACACTTCTACTTCATACATACACCATCCTGCGTCGGTTGGAGTGACCAAGTTTAGGGCCTGCTTCCCCTGGAGCCTTTGCCTTCCCTAACTCAGGACTAGGGTGAGTTACCCATTTACAGCTGGGTAGACTGGAGCATGCCTGATCTCAACAACACACCACTCTTCCTTACAGAGCATACCGACTGACACTTTACAGAGTGGAAAGAAGAAAAGAAACTTTACAGTCGCACAACACAAAATTTGTGGGCGCCCTATCTGGGTTAGCCTCTACACATTAATACGAATATTAATAAATCATTTCTCTTACCACAATCAATGAAATATGTTACACAATACACAAGATGACTAGCAGAATAATGGCACAAGTTAAACTGCCGTTGTCCAGAAGGCAAAACATTCAGGCAAGCTCCCCTTCTGATCTCATCTTAGCACTGCGAATATACATTTCTAAATGGCGTTCTAGCCTTGTATTCTTTTCCTATTATCAATCTTGCCAGCCAATGGAACAACGCGTCTAGAATTTGACTCTTTTTTGAAAACCCCAAACATTTTGGGTGTTTATCAATGCGTTGGCCAGTTTGATTTTAATATTACTGTGTAAGGATATGTTTCGCGTTAGCGGGCAAATCTTCTGTGACATCTCCCCTTCCCTAACTAGCCTTATCCAATCAAATCAAGTCAAACGGATTTGACTTTTTGGGCGAAGATTTTCAAAACTGAGCAAGGTTATCAGTGAGTCTGTCGGTCTGTCTCAATTTTTATTTCTACCATATCTCTGTTATTACTTGGGCGATTTTAAATATTTAAAGTGATTATTGATCAGACTACTGTCATCTATCCTTCTAGATAGGTGTTACTTTCTTCTTTATCTTCGTTTTCATCTTTGTACTTTTCCATTTTATTATGGGACTCTTTTCCCTAAGATACCATATTAAGGAAATACTTGCTCTAAATCCTGATAAGTTACTATATGATGTTATTTTAAACAATATTGCTCTACTGTCAAAGCATCTCTTTTATTTACTCTCTTTCGTTTTCATTATCTAAGTTTCTTTTCAAATACACAGTTTAGGCTTTATTTTTCTGTTAAATCCACCTATCCTCTTCCATTATAGAACGAGGTGACAACTTTTATCTTTTCTCTCTAATGGCTAAATCGTACAGTGGTCGTTCACATTTAATTGGGGCGGGTGGAGTTTGCGCGTCTGTGTTAGGGGATGGGACTTACCCCGCGTTTTGCGTTTGAAATTTAAATTGTTAGTTGGCGATGGCCCTAGTAACCGTTGCTAAGGCAGTAGTTATTAATAGATTTTACAAGTTAGTTAATTTCCTACTGTTTATTTTTTTTAGTGGTACGGTTTGCCCCTGTCCTAGGCAAATATTCAAATCTAATAGTGGTGGGGTTTATTGGTTGAAACTGTACGATACTTGAGATTTGAAAGAGGAATTTATTGAGCGGGGTGTAAAACGGATAGATTTTACTACAAGCACTAAAAAGCAGAAAATAGATTTGCCACATATTCTACTGTATAAGATAAAAATGGGTGGCCAGTTATTATTCATCAGTAACACTTCAATTTCACCCTTTCACTTATTTATTTATTTGTGTGTGTGTGTGTGTGTGTGTGTGTGTGCGCGTGTGTGCGTGCAAGAATAGACAACTTACTTATTAATGATAGCTGGTCGTCTGTTTTTATTCTGCACAATAGAATGTATCGACAATTTTTTTTCTGCTTTTCAAAGTATTTCGTTTTTTTTTTAATTTAATTTTTTTAACGCTTTTATTTAACTTGAGATGAGCGTAGTAAGATTGTTTCAAATCTTTGAGTCTTAAGTTTACTAGGTTTCGGATGACCTAGGAAGCTGAAACTTTGAACACGACTCTCTATCGTTTACATTTTAAACTATAAAAATTTGAAGGAATCTTGAGTGACCTGCCATATAAAAATTAAAACCGAAAAAAATCATAAATTTTTACAAGATTATGTCTGTGAAAGGATCACAGAACTTGGTGTCGTAAAACACAATAATTGTGAACATTATTATAGCTGTAGCGGGAGGTTACTTAAAATTATTTATTATGTAAGAGTATGCCAGTAAAGAGTTCTGACCTTACAAGTAATACCCCAGTCTTAGAAATAAGCACTGGTGTATTGTTATCATAAAAATAGTCAGACTGTGAAAACCCTGGCCCAGTTGGTAAGAAGTAGTACCAGGATTTAAGGTGTCTCCTCCCTGTGACTATCTTATGATTACTTATATTCTAGGGGATAAGTAAAATGTACATTCACTGAACCCACAAAATGGAAGCAGTGAATAAATCCTCAGGTACAGTTAAAACAGTTTAATAATTACACTAATATTCTATTACTGCTAGTTGGAACAGAGCATTGAAATATATAAATATATAGAAAATAAAGTCACACCATTACTATTATTGTCTGTTTAGACTTCAAGATCTTAAATAATAAAGTTACTGAAATCACTGTTATTAGTCTTTTGAATTTAAGGATAACTGTCATCAGTTGACTGAGTTTCTGTATGGTTAATTATTATTTTCAACTATTGGCTGTTTCACATGTATAGGTTGTCAGTGTCAAACAGGACACTTATCTTTCAACTTGACAATGCTGAAACTGAACTGTCCTTTGCTGATATCAGACTTGGTAGGCCCAACGGTAGGGATGCCAATGACCAGTTGAAGTTCACTCTTTGGGGTCCTGCACTTTTGTGGGATTGCCTCTGATGAACGACACAGGCTTCTGATACTGGACAGTCTGGTTTGAGTTATTTCATGGAACCTGTAACATATCAGCCTTGGCTAGTATCTGGCTAGACTTGTAGCTGACTAGCACAGATGTCAGACCAGTCAGTCATCAGATGTCACCGTTATACAATCATAGTAAGTAAGGACATCATTTCAGTGATATAGCATTAATATTAACATTTCAGTTAAGTGTAACTGACTAGCACATAAGTCAGACAAGTCAGTCATCAGGTGTCAAAGTTATACAGTCATAGCAAGTAACATCATTTCAATGATACAGAATTAATATTAACATATCCGTAATAAACATCATCTGGTTTACTCTGCTCCTATACATCCTTCTCTGATCTATAACTTGATCCTTCTAAATCATATCAAGTACAAATTCAAATACTGATGCTATCTTAGCAACTACCCAAAATTAATACATAAAATAAATAAAGTGAGTGACCACGTGATCAGGTTGCTTTCTACTGAAACTGGCTGTAGAACACTCCAGTTTACCAGCTGTAAATGGGTACAAAGTTGTGCGCTCGAACTAGGGAAGGCAAAGGCAGCGAGGCAGGGGACTAGTCACCTTAACCTCGTAAACTGGGATCTTCCACGAAGAAGTTTCTAACACTTCATTTCCCTATGACAATCTCTGCCATGGGACTGCCTTTATCTTCGTAAGCGATAAAGCAATATGATAAATATATCTTCATTAGGCTGTGGGGCTATTTGTGATTAATTTTTGTACAAGCAACAATCATCCACAATGCACATGTTTAGATCATATAAAAATACAATACATTATATCAATGACTATTATACAGGCATATTTTGTGAATTCTATATGAACCTGAAATAACAAATATTATACACGGTAGTTATCATAATTTCGCTTACCCTCAGACTTCAGATACTGGACTTAAAAATGTTTCTGGCGATCCGCTCACAATTCAGGGGTAGTGGCGAAACTCTGCCTCCAGTCTGTCTCAAACCTCTTTCGTTGTCTGTGTCTCATTTTACCGATACGCTATATATACGCATAGCGCGGACGTATCGGAGAGTACCGACGTCACAGCTTAAACCTAAGCCTGAAAAATCCTTCCCGAACAGTGATTTCGGCCGATCTGTGCGTCGACTGAAATTTTGCCTTTCTCATTCTCGGCATATATAATACCCATATTGTTCCATCTTATCTAGTTTTATACAGTTGATAATTCTCTACCTTCCTATCCATGTAATTTCCCAAACTGTTATTTGTTGATTTTAATATTTAGAACAGAAGTGGGTTTACATGCTTTTCCGCGTAACTGTGGGCAGCCGAAATACGCATATATCTCCGTAAATGAGAACTTCCTACCGTTCCTTCTTATATGCAGTTATACACAATCCTTCCCTGTACTAAAATGTAAATCCTCCCTTCTGCTTTTATTTATCCTTGGCGATTTCCTCTGTCTGATACACATTTCGCTGATACGCCGCCACTTTGAAAGCGGTCAATCGATCGTTGACGGGTTTATAAATCTACCTGAAAACGTTTGCAATGACTTGAAACCAATTTGCGACATAGCTCCCCCATATTTTAAGCTGGATGATATCTAGCTTAACTATTGGGTACAAGACAATTGCAAATCGACCATTCCGAGGTTAGTTTTCCTTCCTTCTATCCTCCTCAAGCTCTGTGGGATGGCGACTTAGAACATCTGCACCCACATTCTGTTTTCCCGGAATATATTCAATAGTGAAGGAATATGGCTGAATCAATAATGACCATCTTAGTAAGCGAGTATTTGCATGACGTGATGAGGTCAAAAATGACAGGGGTTGATGACCGCACTGGACCACAAATGGTTTGCCATACAAATAGGGTTGAAACTTATTGATGGCCCACACCAATGCTAAACATTCCCTCTCTATAGTAGAGTAATTCTTTTCTGCCGCGTTCAACTTGCGGCTGGCATAAGCAACAGGAAACAGTTCATCATTCTGGGTCTGAGATTTTTGCAAAAGCGCGGCCCCAATTCCTACATTGCTTGCATCAGTCCGTACTATAAACTCTTGCGTCAGATCTGGTAACTTCATAATAGGCCTACTAGTGAGTCTATGCTTCAATTCTGAATATGCATGCTCACACTCTGCCGTCCACTTTATTGTGTCAGGTTTTCCTTTCTTTGTCAGATCCGTCAAAGGTGCACATAAGGTGTTGAAGTCTTTGATGTACTTTTGATAGAATCCTCCTAAGGATACGAACGACCTCACATCCTTTTTTGTCTGTGGTCTAGGTGCATTCCTTAACTTTTCTATATTTTTGGGATCAGGAGACATGTTTCCATGACAAATTGTATGTCCCAAAAATTCTAATTCCTGACATCCGATTACACACTTTGTTGGACGAGCAGTCAAACCTGTCTCTCTGAGTCTACCCAGTAACATTGATAGAGAATGTAGATGATCCTCAAATGTTTCCGTGGCTATGAGAATGTCATCCATAAAGTTGGTGATGTTAGAGTTGTTCAAGGGTTCCAGCAATTTCCTCATCATCCTTGAAAATACGCTTGGTGCGTTTTTCAACCCGAATGGTAGTACATTAAATTCGTAGTGACCATCCGAAGTGCTAAAAGCCAGCATGTGTCGGATCTCGGGTTTGACAGGAATCTGGTAATATCCCTTACTTAAATCGACCTTAGAGAAATATTTCGCAGTACTTAGCGTCGAGAACAGCTGATTGGTATCTGGTAATGGATCAGCTTGGGTTTCAGTGATCGCATTCAATTTCCGGTAATCGATACAGAGTCTGTGTTCTCCACTTGGTTTTCTCAACAGTACAACACTTGAACTGTAAGGTGATTCTGACTTGGAAATGATTTGTTCTTGCAACAGATAATCAATTTCCTCCTTCAATGCCTGTGCCTTGGCATATGGTATAGGGTAGGTCTTCATGCAGATAGGTGTTGGATCGATGACCTTCATATCATATGTCAATAAGTTGGTGCATCCTGGTTTATCAGTTAACACATCTGCATGTGTTTTAAAAAACCTCTTTAACTTGCTCCCTCTGTTCCTGAGTTAACTGAGTACTAATTTTGACTTGTTCATATGTCTCAGTCGGTCTTAATGGATACTCTATTGAGGTAAGTGGTTCATGCTTCATTTCGGTTGCGATGGCCAGAGTCATCATATGAGCTACCTCCGTTGATGTCCTGTCATAATATTTCTTTAACAGATTAACATGGTACACCCTTTCTTTGCCCTTCTTGTCCATTTTGTAATTAGTCCTCGATATTTTCTCTTGCACGTTATATGGACCCTGCCAACCAATCTGCAGTTTGTTGTTACTGCTGGGCAATAGAAGAAGCACTTTTTCTCCAACAGCAAGTTCCCTATCCTTTGCTTTCTTGTTATAGTATTCAGTATGTTTCTTTCTGGCTCTGCGAAGATTGTCATTAGCCAATTTCCAGCCCATTTTCAGTCGAGTGGTCAACTCATTTACATACTGAATTGATGAGGTGACACTTTCCTCTGCCTTCTCATCTGTCCAAGTCCGCAGTAATGCTTCCAGTGGACCTTTTATAGGCCGACCAAACAACAATGTGGCCGGTGCCATTCCTGTGGAATTGTGTGGGACTTCCCGGTATGCGAATAATGCAGCGGGTAAGTATACATCCCATGTTTCAGGTTTTTCACTTGCCAGCTTCCTGAGAATAGAAATGAGCGTACCATTGAACCGCTCGACTTGACCATTTCCTTGTGGGTGATAAGGAGAGCAATGATAATGTCTGGCTTGAAAAATCCTGAACACTTCTTGGGTTAGCTTTCCCTTGAACTGGGAACCATTGTCCGTCAATATTTGATGTGGGAAGCCTAACCGGGTGAATATGGTCAACAATGCCTCTGCCACATGCTTAGAATCTATAGATGCCATGGCTACGGCCTCTCCCCACATAGAGTATGTATCAACTAGAGTTAAGATATAACTATTCCTTCTCTTAGTCCTAGTGAGGGGTCCAACAATATCCACTGCAACTCTCTCGAATGGAGTACCCATGATTGGCATTTCTCCTAGAGTTGCTGGTGCAGTCCCATGCTTGGGGGCTACACGTTGACACTCTGGACAAGATTTCACATATCGTTTGATATCTTCCGTGATCCCTGGCCAGTAATAGTGACAAGCTATCCGTTGACTTGTGGCACCAATTCCCATGTGTCCACTAAATGGAATAGCATGTGCGAGCTCCATAACTTTCTCCCTGTATGACTTTGGTACTACCAGCTATCCATGTCCTTGAGGTCCTGTACCAGCTTTTCTATACAGTAGTCCATTTTTCATATACAAGTCTCCTTTTTCTGGAGGGTTATGGGCCTTTGGCAATTTGCCAAAACAAGGCTTCAATGTGTCATCTTCTGATTGAGCCTGTTTCATCTGCTTTGGCTGAGTATTGTTAGGATTTTCCTCCTCGTTTTTGGTGCTCGACCTGGTCTGGACTGCTGCCAGGACAACAGGTTTTACTGGGTCACCCAAAAATACATACCTACACCCCAATATCAGCGGGTATATAGGGTCATCTATCACTGCGGCATTTATCACTCCTTCCACGTAGCGAGATTTCACATTGATCCTAGCTATAGGAAGTGTCATGGTTGCTGTTCCCTTAGTTGCCCCTTGTATTTCCACGGTTTTAAATCCAGGCCGGTATCATATAAGCACATGACTAATCGATGGCCCCCCGTTCACGGTTACGAGCGCACTCACAGGGGGATGACGGAGTCTATTCTGACTCCCTGTCAGTTCCATCAATATCTGTCCTATTCCCTGGTTGCTAAACATGCAGCGTGCTGGGGGGGTTGCCTTCTACAATCTACAGTGTTGGGGTTGCTCATCTTACCAAGGTTGCGCAACTTATCTCCCTGTTTGTAGGGTTTCGTTTCCGGGGTCTGTGGGTTCTTGTCCTTATTATCAAATCTAGGTTTATTGCTGTATGGATGCTCCTTCGTGTCAAACTGGGTATTCTGCGGTGGTGGCTTATATCCATTTACCTGCTTCCTTATATGTACCAACTAAAATCATTGAGCTGCTTGGTTCACACTCTGCACATTTCAAAATGTCTTCCAGGCCATCTCTGCTCCTTGCCCATACTGGAAAATCATTTCTTGAGACATGGAACCTTTCGCTTGTCTAATCACATACCAATTCTTACAGATCTCGTAGGTTTTCTGATACTTACCTAAACTACTTCATTTCAACAAATACGTTCTTCGTCCTAGCTGCGAACAGGTTATATTTCTCGCAGGTAGCGGTTTAGAAGTTCTAAATTTCTTCCTATATGCCTAGGTTTTTTTCATTACCGGCAGTTAAGCTTTGCTTCCAGTATTTCATAATTATTCCTGATCTTCTATGGGGGATTTTCGAAACACATCATAAGCAAATACCTCTCAATCCCTGGGATAACTTTAGACTCCATTTTTCCTTTTCCAGTCCATATGTAGAGGCTAGCCTTTCATACACCTATACTGTACGACTCAATTGCGTCCTCCTTTTCAACAAATGGATCTAGGTGGAAGTTCATGGCCCCATTTGCTGTGTTCTGAAAAGAGCTATTCGCAGAATAGGTGAGCTATTACCATGGGTGATAGTCCCAGCCTGAAGTTCAAGATCAAGCTGTCTCATTTTCAGCTCATGGTCTCTCTCTGCTTGTAACCTCCTTTCTTCTCTCTCAGCTTCTAATTTCTTGGCTTCTCTCTCCGCTTCTAATTTCTTGGCTTCTCTCTCTGCTTCTAATTCTAATTTCTTGGCTTCTCTCTCTGCTTCTAATTTCTTGGCTTCTCTCTCTGCTTCTAATTCTAATTTCTTGGCTTTCTCTCTCATGCATATAATTTCTTGCTTTCTCTCTCTCTCTCTGCTTCTAATTCTAATTTCTTGGCTTCTCTCTCTGCTTCTAATTGCTTTGCTTCTCTCTCGGTGTACTTCTCACATTCCGTCGTGACATACCGGATCAGAGCGTCACCATCCATGCCAAGCTCTTTTCCCACCTGCAGTGTAGCAGACCTAAATTTGACCAAGTCAGCCATGATGTATCTGTAGTCTAGTAGGGCAAGCGAGATTACTCAAACTAATTTTACAACAATATAATAATTACTTTAAAATTAAAGTTAAATAAACTGACCGTCACCATATATTAAACCCAGCTTTTCTTTCATCTCTGTACTCAATGGGTATCCTAAAAATGTATTATCTATATCCTCCTATGTTACTCTTTTCCAAAAAATTTTACCAAACAAAGTATTCCCTACACAGCAGGGCAAAGAAAGTTGGCTCAGGAATATCAAAGATATATCCCGACGAAGCCCCCACTGTAGCGGGAGGTTATATAAAATTATTTATTATGTAAGAGTATGCCAGTAAAGAGTTCTGACCTTACAAGTAATCACCCCAAGCCCTTAGACAAAAGCACTGGGTAGAATTGATCTCATAAAAATAGTCAGACTGTGAAAACCCTGGCCAGTTGGTAAAGACGAGTACCAGATTAACGGTGTCTCCTCCCTGTGACTTCTTATGGATGTACTTATTATTCTAGGGGATAAGTAAAATGGTTACATTCACTGAACCCACGAAAATGGAAGCAGTGAATAAATCCATCAGGTCCAGTTAAAACAGTTATAATTAATTACACTAATATTCTATTTACTGCTAGGTTGGCACAGAGCACAGTTGAAATCTATAAAAATAATAGAAAAAAAAGTCAACACCATTTACGTATTATTGTGTTGTTTAGACTTCAAATCTTAAATACATAACGATTACTGAAATCACTGTCTATTAGTCCTTTGAATTTAAGGATAACTGTCATCAGTTGACTGAGTTTATGTATGGTTACTTATTGTTTTCAACTATTGGCTGTTTCACATGTATAGGTGGTCAGTGTCAAACAGGACACATATCTTACACTTACACATGCTGAAATACTGAACTGACCATAACGCTATCAGACTTGGAAGGACCCAACAGTAGGGATGCCAATGAACCAGTTGAATTTCACATCTTGGGGGTCCTTGCACATTTTGTGGGATTGCCTCTGATGACGTCACAGCATCTGATACTGGACAGTTCTGGTATGAGTTATTTCATGGAACCTGTAACATATCAGCCATGGCTCGGTAACTGGCTAGACTATGTATTGTGTCATCACACAGATGTCAGACCAGTCAGTCCATCAGATGTCACCCGTTAAACAATCAAGTAAGTACGGACATCATTACAGTGTAGTGATATAGCAATAATATAAACATTTCAGTAAAGTGTCACTGCTAGACACGTAGGAACAAGTCGTCATCAGGTGTTCAACGTTCTCCAGTATAGCCAGTAAATTCTTTCAATGATACAGATAATTAAATACTATCAACCATTCCCTCGTCCTACCCCTCAATTGGTATTCCTTGTCTCAACTCTTTTGATCTAAAACTTGATCTTTTAAAATCATATCACGTCCCCTTCCCATCTAGCAGCTATTTAGCCCACTCCCCCACATATACTCAAACTAACTCAGAGAGGAGCCGTGAAAGGTTGCTATCTTACAGACATGGAGTCGACCACCAAGTAAACCCGTGTACCATGGGTCACCAGAGAGCGCAGCCAAGTGCCGTCCCTTCCTCTCGTTTTCACGACCCTACCTGACCCATTGGATTTCCCGCAGCAGTTACACACATCCCACCCCATCTTACCCACTACTCCAGGGCAGGCACCCACATGACCTTCCCCCACGTACTCATAATCACCACCAACACACGGGAGACCCCCAAACTTAGCAACAACATCCAAAATCACCATTAAACACAAATAAACCCAATCAAATCACCATTTACACTCCCCCACAACCCAAACACTACAACCACATACCAATCTACCACATACCATCACTTACACTATCCAACATAACATACCACGACTACCACACTACCACCACACCTAGAAAACAAACCAAAACGCTAACACTCAACTCACATACAACCCCATAAAACCTACACTACCTCCAACTTTACATATTTCCCAATACCTAATCACCCAAAATAAGACATATAACAATACTGCACTACAAACACTCCTTTCTACATTCTACTATCTACCCTCACCCAC
>JAMPIV010002446.1:0-265534 GCA_024509875.1 Oreohelix idahoensis
AGTCTTATATTGTCCAGA
Organism: Oreohelix idahoensis; assembly: GCA_024509875.1. NCBI lineage: Eukaryota > Metazoa > Mollusca > Gastropoda > Stylommatophora > Oreohelicidae > Oreohelix > Oreohelix idahoensis. The sequence continues at coordinate 19 of JAMPIV010002446.1, forward strand.
AATCCAGTGACGAAGATATATTGTGGGAGCCGCAGATTGGCGGAACTTCTATCTACAATAAGTATTACTGCAGGGTTGATGATAACCTATTTAACAGAAGTACACGGCCGACGTTAGAATGAGGCCTGTGCTTCGGCTATTATACTACAGCCTGATATGTGCAATTGGCGGGGAGTGCCAAGTTGCACCTGTGTGTCAAGTAACTAAGGCATCTGACGCGTTTAGTCAGAGACGCCAAGGGCGACGCTACGAACTGTCATTATTGAAGAACTTTGCTATTGACCATGCACGTCTATTCTGATGTTTACCTTTTTGAATGCCAAATGTATACCTATCTATGTCAGTTCAGCATGACCTTGTTACACTGACTGTTCCTGTTGATATTATGTGTGTTCCCGTCAATAAATGTCTTGAAACATGCCTGCAGTGTCAAAGCATCCTTGATTACTGCATGTGAGAGTATGGGTTGCAGGATCTACATCTATACGAGCCTAAACACATTCGCGTCTTCATTCGCACCCACACTCAACTCATCATACGCTCGCACTACACATCTAACAACATGTAAACTGTCTTGGGCCAGTGATCACCTCAACAAGGAAAAAAAAGACAGTTACATTTCTGGTGGACCAGTTACGTGGGCTCTTATGATACATTTCTTGTCGCCAATGTGGCCTAGAAACTTACATTTCTGATGGACCAGATCTGTGGGTTTAAAAAGAACAGAGCGAGCATTTGACATTATTGTTGACATTTATGGATCCAGAAATTTACATTCCTGGTTGGCTGTTACATGTATGATGTCTCCAGTTTTGTCGAGAAAGTTACAAGAAGGACAAGTACACATTACACTTCTGATCTGTGGGTCTAAGCTACACACGGGACAGCCGTAACAGCGCTAATTCTACACTTGCAAGTTTTGGCTACAACAGGACAGATATAGGTCATCAACGGTTGACACAAATAAACAGTACGAGCATTTATATTATAATGCTACATAAAGCATAACAAGACAAGTACTGAAGTGAACTACTAGGCATTTGCTACGTGGACCATAACTGCATAGAAGGCGGGTTCCTATTGTAAACAGTACTGCGGGTTGTTACACGTTTCATTCAACAACAGACTTTTCTAGGTCAGAGTATTCAAGCTACATTGTTGGAGGTCAAGTGTCTGTAAACAGTACGTGAAATTGTAAACATTCAATGTGCAAGCCCTAATTTGAGAAGGTCATAGTAACTTTGGTTCGTGAATACCACTTTATGTTACAGTGGATTTGACGTTCAGTGCGCGTTTGACATTTCGTTTCTGTGTTCGCAAGGAGCAAGAAATTTATTTTAGTTTCAGCTGTGACTGAACTTGTTCTGCAACACATTGAAATTGATTGCTATATGTTTATGTCACTTCTACTGTTTTGTGTATTTTTCTGCGGGTTTTTCGGTTGGTGGGTCTTACGGTAAATATGCCACTTGATCGAGGCTTACTGTAAGCGGTCTGTAGGTGCAAATTTTCTTAATTTGGAAATTTGCTAGTGACAATTGGTCGCTATTGATGTTAGCTGTGATGTAATTGTACTTAACGTTGTTTTTGTAATATTTTGTCTGTTTTTCAGTTTTGATTGTCGATTTGTTTTGTTTGTATTCTGTAGGTCTCTCCTTTCTTGTGTATTTCTCTACACATTTTTGGTTAAAACAGTGTTGCCATTTGTATTGTTTTGTATTTTTGTCTTTGTATTTTTTTTTTGGTTGTACTACATTACTGTCATGCACAGTCTACATACACATACTTGGTCATGTTTTGATATTATTGATAAGGTAGACTCTTCATATAGAGTTTGTTAAATAATATTATATAAGATATTATACAAGTTCTTTGATAAAAGACTTGTTATCTACAAAGATTGAGACAGTAAAATAAAGTGAAGTGAGTATACAAGTCTAGCATTTCAGACTTGTCTCCCATTGAAGTGGGATAAGGTAATTTATTTAATTTTTTTTTCAGGTTTCTGATCTCTTTAGACAGAATGTCTACATTGGATTTCTTCATCCAGCAAGGGTTGACCCTTGGTAAGTCTGGTAAAGAATTGGAAGAATATTCATCTGCTCAATTCGCCATTGCATTAAAGTCAGAAGAAAAGAAACAAAAAGAGGAAATTAAATTGAAAGCAGAAGCTGAACTAAAGAAGCTAGAAGCTGAGAATAGAAGATTAGAACTTGAAGAAAGAAGGTATCAAAGAGAGGCTGAGGAGAGAAAAGCTCAAGCTGCTGCTGAGGAGAGGAAAGCTCAAGCTGCAGCTGATGAAAGAAAATTCCAGATGGAAATGGAAGACAAAAAACTTCAAGCTGCTGCAGAGGGAAAAAAACTTCAAGCTGCTGCAGAGGAAAAAAAACTTCAAGCTGCTGCAGAGGAAAAAAAACTTCAAGCTGCTGCTGAGGCTGAAATTAGAAAAATGGAACATGAGGAAAGAAAACAGAAGATGGAACTTGATGAAAAACTCGCAATTTTGGAGTTAGAGAAATTGAAATTGGCGAGTACGGGTGCTCAGCAAACAACTTCGAGTACGACAAAGGAGTTTGTTAGTAGGATTAAATTGCCTCATTTCAATCCTTTAAAGGATGACGTAGCAGATTATCTAGATAGATTCCAATTTTTTGTGCGATACGCATAACATAAAAAAGGAAAAATATGTTGAACAACTGATGCCATTTTTTACAGGTGACAGTGACTACTCTTATGACAATAGACGAACATGAGAGGACTAATTATGATGTTGTCAGGGCAGCATTACTAAAGAAATACTAATTAAAACAAGAAGACTATCGTCTTCGTTTTAGGACAATGTTGCCAGAAAATGGAGTAGATTTCTCTGATTTTGTTACAAAGATACGTCGTACATTTACACGATGGGTTGAGTTGTCTCAGATTGAGAAAACATATGAAGGTCTAATGGACTTATTATTGCGAGATAAGGTTTTGTCATCTGTTAATGATTCTTTTCTTGCATTCCTTCATGAGCGTAAGCCTAAAAACTTAAAAGAAATGGAGGAATACTGTTGTCAGTATGCCACAGCACATCCCCATGCTACAGTTAGCAATTCTAAAGTGAAAGAAGGGTTGCCAGCTGCTTCGGCAACACCATATGGCCCTAATTTCAGAAAAAAATTTCAGGGTGCTCAACAAAATTGGAATAGGGGAAGTAATCAAAATTACACTCAGAAGCGGAGTAATCCAACACATGATGGTTCTTCGTCTATGCAGTGGAGACAAGATGGTAGTTCTCGTAATTTTAGTGGTAATAATTTGAGACACTTTCGTAAAGACTATCCAAATAATAACTATTCAAATTTTCGAGGTAATCATTCTCGACGTCAAGATTATGACGATGGTGAATTTAGAAACCGGGATTCAAACCGGAATGATGATTACAATAGGCAATATGATAACAATTACAGGGGAAATGATAGTCGAAATAATTACAGGGGAAATGATAATCGAGGTAGACCTAGGTTTAACAAAAAAAGACCTTACCAACAGGCAAACTCTGCGCAACAAGAGTTTGATGGAGTCTGTAATACAGTAAATGATAGTGGTAACTCTAGGGCTATCACTGGTTGTGCTTTCGATTTTGGGAGAGCAACTGAATGCCCCCAATGCTTAACATTGTTTGACTCATCAACTGTATCTACGCTAAGTTGTGGTCACCCTCTTCCTGCTCTACCTGCTACAGTTGCGCATGATGGGAGAGGATCTCTCATCTTACATAAAGGTCTAATAAATGATAGGCTAGTCTCAGTACTTTTCGATTCGGGATGTACTACCGTCGGGGTTAAGGAGTCTCTGATAGATCCTTGCTGTGCCACGGGAAAAACAATCAAATGTGTTACATTTGGTGGTACTATGGAAAGCTATCCTACTGCTATTATTAGGATTGACACTCCTTTCTTCACAGGAGATGTCCATGCATGTCTTCTTCCTAATCCTATTGCGGATCTTATAATCGGTCGTATTCATGGGGTTAAGGAATGCACCCCGCAACAAATTTCTAGTTGGGAAGAAAAAAACATTCAAACGGTCAATGCAGTGGTGACAAGAGCTCAAGCTCTTAATCCCCCAACTTCATCTGATAATAGTAATGAAGTTGATAGCCAAGACGAGCACTTGGTGATTTCCCATGACTCGTTTGTTAAACGTCAAGAAGAGGATCCTTCTTTGAAGAAATACTTCCTTCTTGCAAAGAAAGGGGATCCCAATCAAAATACGAATCACAAATCGTATATCACTATGAAGAATGGTATATTGGTACGAATGGTACAACACTCGGACAAGTCTATGCACTCGCAAATTCTTGTGCCTAAGTGTATGAGAGCCTTAATTCTTCGGCATGCACACGATTCTCAGTGTGCGGGACACATGGGTTTTTCCAGAACTAAAACTAGAGTCCTTGCGTCATTCTTTTGGCCATTCGTGAATAAAGACATCCGAATTTATTGCCGATCTTGCAAAATTTGTCAAGAGGTCAAGTCTAGGGGTCCGAGACATGCTGCTCCTATTCAGGCTGCAGATATTCCGATTCGGCCGTTTCAGAAAATGGCTATAGACATCATTGGTCCGTTCAAAATTAAGTCAGCCAGAGGACACCAATTTATCCTCACTTGCGTGGACATGTGCACGCGTTGGCCAGAGGCTATTCCTCTGAAGAGCATATCAACTGTCGATATCGCTGATGCTCTTTGGCTCGTATTTTCTCGTCTGGGATTCCCCGGAGAAATACTGTCGGATCACGGCACTCAGTTAATTTAGGACGTTATGTCTCAGGTAATGGCTACGCTAGACATTAAAAGGTCTCTCAGTAGTATTTATCATCCAATGTCCAATGGATTGGTAGAACGTCTTAACAGGACACTAAAGAACTTACTTGGCAAGATAACGGAGGATCATCCTGAAGATTGGGACAGGGTTTTACCTGCAGTCCTCTTTGCCTATAGAGAGGTTCCCAACGAGCATACAGGGTTTTCTCCTTTCGAACTTGTCTTTGGCGCGCAACCGCGCGGGCCAATGTCCTTGTTACACGATTTGATAACTTCCGATAATATTGACGATGATACACAATCGTCATATGAATATGTTATAGCTCTTAGAGAAAAGATTATCGAATCGTGCAGGTTAGCAACTTCATCTTCCGAATTTGCGAAAGAAAAAGCTAGGCGATTTGCTAATAAGAAAAGACGCCTACGTCAACTTTGTCCTGGAGACAAAGCATATGTCTTACTGCCCTCAAGAGAGAATAGACTTCTCATTTCTTGGAAGGGTCCATACACTATAGTCTCGAAAATTTCTGATGTCGACTATATTGTCGATGTGGATGGAAGGCATAAAACCTTCCATATAAATATGTTAACAGAGTTTATTGAACGTCCAGACTATTTACAGCCTATTTTCCAGGCGACGGACGACTCTCCAGTTCAACATGGTCACATCTCATCCCTGTCCGTTATACAGGATGAGGAAACTATTTTTTCTGACGTGAACTTACCTCTTCCTACGATTCCACTTATTTCAACGGAATCGTGGAGAGACGTTACAGTCTCTTCTAACTTGTCTTTTGAGGAACAACGTCAAGTATCCTCTACGTTACAATCATATCAGGATGTCCTTACCGACATTCCTGGACACACAGATGTCATAGAACATGACATCATACTTACTGATCGTAATCCGATCAGAGTAAGACCATACCCAATACCTATTCATTTTCAAGCACAAGTCGAGAAAGAATTGGATGAAATGATTCAACTACAAATAATTGAACCATCCACTTCAGCTTATTCTTCGTCGATAGTTATTGTTCGAAAGAAAGACAATAACATACGTCTTTGCGTTGATTATCGCAAATTAAATCAAGTTACGAAGTTCGATGCTGAACCTATGCCGTTATTAGATGATCTACTTATTAGACTTTCTAAAGCTAAATTCTTTACTAAACTAGACTTGTCGAAAGGTTATTGGCAAGTCCCATTGACGGAACACGCCAAACCTCTCACTGCTTTTTCGACACCTAGGGGTCTGTTTCAATGGAATTTTATGCCTTTCGGGCTTATGAACGCCCCAGCGACTTTCGTGCGCATGATGCGACGAATTCTATCAGATCGTGCAGATGTCATTGCATATTTAGACGACATCTGTCTTTTCAGCGATACTTGGGAAGAACACTATGTGGGTCTAAAGGAATTGCTATCTACTCTACGTGAGCATAGATTGACTGCTAAACCCTCTAAAGCTTTTGTTGGGTTTAGTGAAATTTCCTTCCTAGGTCATCGAGTTGGTCATGGTCTGTTGAAGACAGAGGACCAAAACATTTCAAAGATATTAAATATCTCGGTTCCGAAGACAAAAAAGCAAGTGCGTAGTCTCTTGGGATTGATACAATTCTATGGAAGATTCATTGAGAATCTGTCCTCCATTATGGCACCACTTTCAACGTTATTGAAAAAAGGTTCTCCTAATATGGTGCGTTGGTCCCAAGAATGCCAATCTTCATTGGATCAGGTTAAGAATTTGTTCTCATCTCATCCTATCTTAAGACTACCGACGATTGATAAGACTTTTGGCTTAAAGGAAATATTTTCTCCTATGTTGGGAGATGATTTGTACCCTCTTCTATTGTACCTGATATTAGGTTCATTGTTTGCATGAGCACAGAAGTGATACTGGTGCTATCTTGCTCATGAACATATTAAAAAAAAAAAAAAATTGCATTTTTTTTTTTACAGGGGGGGTGGTAGTAATGTTGCTGTCATTTTCGACGGAGTCATCTGTCAAGTTATTTGCTTATGTTTGTATCATAAGTATAATTGTGTCTTTACCTGCGATGTCAGGTTGATTAGGGGTTGTCTTCCCTTGTTTATTCATTCATTGTGTTTGACCTTTAGGGTCAGAGGTTGACAGTTCGGCGTGGGCCTATGGGAAGGTTTTTTAAGCGGGAGTGAGATATACTTCCGGGAAGCCGGGAGGTCCTGTTTTTCTGAAGGGACCAAGAGTCCATTGTTTTTCGGGGAGAATCTTCGAAGTAACTGCTATGGCAGTTTTCCCCAGTGAATCTCTGTGCGTCGGGATGACGACAGAATTCCTTGTGTAGTTCTGAGGATTCATTTACCAGGTAATACCGACCTTTATGCATTATTACGCTTTTCGGTGGCAGAACATGTAAAGGATTACCTAGGGTGAACAGCAGTTCACGGATCCGCCATTTCAGAACTTATATATTTGTGCTCGAGGTAGCCATCCAAGACTGTTAGTCTTATATTGTCCAGAAATCCAGTGACGAAGATATATTGTGGGAGCCGCAGATTGGCGGAACTTCTATCTACAATAAGTATTACTGCAGGGTTGATGATAACCTATTTAACAGAAGTACACGGCCGACGTTAGGACGAGGCCTGTGCTTCCGGCTATTATACTACAGCCTGATATGTGCAATTGGCAGGGAGTGCCAAGTTGCACCTGTGTGTCAAGGTAACTAAGGCATCTGACGCGTTTAGTCAGAGACGCCAAGGGCGACGCTACGAACTGTCATTATTGAAGAACTTTGCTATTGACCATGCACGTCTATTCTGATGTTTACCTTTTTGAATGCCAAATGTATACCTATCGATGTCAGGTCAGCATGACCTTGTTACACTGACTGTTCCTGTTGATATTATGTGTGTTCCCGTCAATAAATGTCTTGAAACATGCCTGCAGTGTCAAAGCATCCTTGATTACTGCATGTGAGAGTATGGGTTGCAGGATCTACATCTATACGAGCCTAAACACATTCGCGTCTTCATTCGCACCCACACTCAACTCATCATACGCTCGCACTACACATCTAACAACATGTAAACTGTCTTGGGCCAGTGATCACCTCAACAAGAAAAAAAAGACAGTTACACTTGGTCACATTTTTATCTTTGTTTTCATTACCTGGCACAAGAAAAAACGAGTGAAGACTTGTAAACTAGGGAATCGGAAAAGTTAAGTCCTGTCCTCATAGATAAGAATAAGCTGTCAATCTATAAAATAAAAACAGAGCTTATGTATTGAATCTGTAATTCCACAAACTATGTCAGCCATTCATAACAGCTGTGGTACAGTAGATCCCATGTTATCACAAGATCCCTCGCAATGAAGAGGCTGACAGATTGGCAAAGGAAGGTGGAAAACTATCTTAGTCTGATAACTTTCGAAGAGGCAGAGTTTTATCAGAAGTAGATACAGGAACAAATGGGAAGTAGATCATCCAGGACACTAAAACAATGGTGTATATTACCAGCTCGGCAGAAGAGAACAAGTGGTAATCTTCAGACTCAGCATGGGCCACAACAGAGTGGGATACTGTCTATTCAACAAGCTAAAGATAAGAACTACCGATGAGTGTAACTGTGGCACCGATAAAATGACTGCTGAACATCTGCTTCAAAGATGCTCGACATATGAGGAACAGAGGAAGAACATATGGCCGTCATCAATACCATTCCTGGAAAAACTCTGTGGAGATACAAATAGCTTCACGCTGACCACTGCTTTCTTTGAACATGTTCAAGCTGACGTCTGAGGGTGTATGAAGAAGAAGAATCTGTAAACCACAATTTCCAAGATTAAATTTAACTGAAAATCTTAGACAGAAGTAGCTGAATGTTCACATCTAATAGATACATTTATACCTCATGATCCAAAAGTCATAAGATGAGATATTTTGAGAGCTTGGATTTCAAATTATGTATTCTATTTCTTGTTGGTGTTGTAAATTGATACAAGTTTGGTATCCCTCCTTGATGTAGTGAGTGAAAAATACAAGACTCTGGGAAGGTTCATAGATGATGACTAAGATATTCTTAGATCACAGAATCTAAACAGAAGGACTTTTTCTTGAAGAACATGACATTTATGGTGAGCAGAAATGTGACTTTGAACATGTATTTATGTCAATAATGCCATATATGGTTACAAACTCGAGGAGCAGCATATGTAAGGACATTCATGTGAAAGCTTGGCACAAGGTATGGCCTACATGTTTAGTAGTGGTGAAGAACAAAAGGCCAACTCTAGTTCATTGTGACAAGAAAAGAAAAAAAATCTTATGCAGTTGGGCATTAGAGAAAGCATTAGTTCACAAATAAAGTGAATGTTATTACACTAGCTGGTGGGTTTTTACTGGGAATACAGAGAAAGTAGCTTTAATCCTGGGGCATACTGCAACATTTTAAATGCTGGAGGGAGAGGGCTAGTCCAAACTTTCCCTTGCTTAAATAATTCTTTCTTTCTTTCTTCCTCTGTCAATATCTACCAAATCATCCACTGTGATCTACCGATTGATCACAGTCGGCCAGTTGCCGATCTCTGTTTTCATATAGGTATCCCAAAATATTGTAAATCCAAAAACTTACCGTACTTGGCTCAAGCATTTCACATAAGGGATACAGAGCCTGTATCTTAAAGGTGAAACAATGTGTGTGATACCTGAGATTAAGCAATATAATGAAATTTCAGAAATGAAGATTTATATTGTATAGTGGGATTTCCAAGCTGAAGTTGTATAATGTACAATGGGGTTTCAGAGCTGAAGTTGTATATTGATATCTCAGGGGTGAAGTTATCTGTTCGAGATCTTGGTTATATATGGAGATCTCATAGAGTTAACTAAATGTTGATATATCACAACACATGTAAGTTGCCAGTTAAGAATTTTCAGGTCCAGAAATTTGGAAAATAAAGCAATATAGATATGTCATCGTTGATGATCAAAATTACATTTGTGGCAATGTTTTCTAGTACTGTTGGTGACAGAGATGTGACGTATATTTATTTGTACGTCCTTTTTTGGTTTCTGCAACGGCTCTTGTTGTTAAAAGCACATATGCTTCAACAGTTTGGCTTTAAATGGCACCACTTTATTTTCTATACTCTGGCAGTGAAAGATGAAATGTTCAGGACAAAATAGACATAAAATTCTGATACACGTGGAATCTATTTTTTTAAAAAATAATATAACTGCCAATTTTCTTTATGGATAATCAGTTGCCATATGGTATTTAGATGAAAGTTAATTAGATAATTATTTTGGCATTCAGTTTTATTTCATATTTGCAATTCCATTTATTTCCTAAATTTAATTTAATAAACATGTTCACTATTATTTGGTTTTTATTATACATTTTGTGGTACATTTTTAGAAACAGCCTTGAAACAGCTAACAAACATACCTCTATTTTTGTAACATAGTCTAACATTTAATTGTTTTGTTATACTTTTTTTAAAAATTTTTAAACACATTTTTAACTACCACGATGTCAACCATTTCTGCTTGTCAGGCACTCACTAAATAAAACAACAACCGTGTGAATAAATAAAAACATTTATTGTGGCATATTCATAAAACATTAGGGCACTTCTGTAATTTTGTTTTTTGTGTAATTTATATTGTCTTTCAGAATAAGTACCAAAGCTTAAACAGGAGATGTTGGCATTAAGATGGAGTACCAGGACAATAATTTAGTATTTAATGTCTTTCTAATTTTGCTTTGACTGGACGCAGTATTTATTTCAATTGACAAGTCTAATTATTATTATTTGTTGTTAAAATGTTAACAACTTCAGTTTTTCAGAACAGTGGTTCTTGAGAAGGCTTGCTAGTATGACAAGAAAATTTCTTCATGTTTTAGAACAAACCAGGCATGTCATGACATTAGATGTAATAAAATTGTTTTTTCAGAAATAAAGTACTGATCCAATGTGTGTTTCCATTTTCTGTTAGCCTGGACTACATGCCTGTTTGTTTCCTATGTGATTTGACATGGTGTATGTGTTTCATGAATACTGTTATGTGCAGTATTTAAGGATGGAATTCATTATAAAAAAGCAATATAACTAGTAAATGTGATGATAATTTGCTGTTTAACATTATCGCTAACAACTTTCAGCTGTTTACAAAGCTCGTTATAAACATTTTTGTAAGGGGTACACTATGTTCCTATCTTGTTCCCCTTGTGCTAGCTTATAAGGCGTACATGCCAGCCTGTTTTAAGATGATAAAGAGGCAGGAACTGATGAAGAAGATGTAGGCAATGACACGGTCGATGCATCAGAATTTGGTGTAGACATTCCTTGTTCATTTCCTGCCACATTTGAGGCTGCAGAGGAGCCAGGCGTTGATGCTGTTGCTTCCGACGCAGATGACTGTGTCAGTGACTGCTGCTTCCGTGGTGGTTCTGCTTTTTTGTAAACATAATCCCTGACATCGGGGAGATCTCTCACCACGCATGCATTCAGGGCACTTTTGTAAAGATTCATGTCTGTGGCGTTGTACCTGAAATCAACAGTTTAAAATGTCATCATTATGGAGCCACCAACTACATCTGGTTTCCTTTCTCCTCCCCCCCCCCCCCCCCCCCCCCCCCCCCCCCCCCCCCCCCAGCATGAAGCCTGCACCAAGCATTCAAGATTAGCTCTTGTAGTGGTGGTTTCTATAACAACATGTTTGACATAATGAGGTTACCAGCCACAATCAACAACTTTATTATAGAAGCCTTGTATGAGGGCGTAGTAGTCCTATTATTTATATCTCCTCTTCTCTCTTCTCCCCCCAGAAACAGATTTTCTTCTTTCACCTTTCAACTCCCCAAGAAGCGTACTTATGCCAAGTCTTCCTGTCCCGTACTTTCAGGTCAAGGTCTTTCCATGTCTTCTGAATCCCCTTCACGTCTGTCACGAGTTCTCTTGTCTACGTGTTCTTTAGTCTACCTTTACCTCTCTTACCCTGGGGATGTCAGACCAGGGATTGGTCTAGTAATGCTATCAACAAGTTTTCTCAATGTGTGTCCTGTCCACCTCCAGCGTCTTCTTCTTATTTCTTGATCTACTGGTGATTGTCTAGATCTTGTCATCAGTTACACATTAGTGATCTTGTTATATCACTTCAATCCTTCTATTCTACGCAAGCATCCATCTGTAGCTTTTTGGTTGTTGTTTTTGTTGTCCTGACCCTTTTCCTGTTTACTGCGTCTGTAAATTTGGTTGAAATGAAGGACAGTGGGCCATCTGTTTGGTACAGCCTAAAAACAGATTTCAGAAATGAAAGTTCAGAGGTCGTAGTAGTAGCCACAGTATTTTATGCACAGGATAAAATCCTTAATTTAAAACTAAAACTAGCATATCAATAATATTTTTGACTGTAGTGTTTTGAGCATATCAATTTATATATATATATATATATATATATATATTATATATATATATAACATATACTAGGATATACATATTTTTTGCTCATATTAAACATATATATATACATATATATATACATATATATATATATATATATATATATATATATATATATATATATATATATATATATATATATATATATATATATATATATATATATATATATATATATATATATATATATATATATATATATATATATATATATATATATATATATAAATATTATCCGGCAGAATCACTACCAATAACAAATGTCAATATTTCCTCATCCATGTAAGTTAGAATTATTTTTTATGGTTACCTCGTATAGAAACCATCACATTTTTAGGAGCATTGAGATAATTGATAAATTGTCCGATAATGTGCAGATAACGCATACGTAATGCGCAGCCGCGGAATGTGATGACGCGTGTAGTGAAAATGGCGGAGTTCACGGTGCAGCAGAAAGTGCAATGCTGTTTTTGGCTTGCAGAATTAAAGTTTCCTATTGTTGTGCAAAGGAGATTCAGGCAGGAATATGGACATAAACCTCCAGAGCGACATACCATAGTGAAATGGCACAAGCAACTGTTGGAAACAGGTTCTTTGTTGAGAAAGAAGGGAAGCGGCAATGAAGCGTTGTCTCCAGATAGAGTTGAAGCAGTTAGAGAAGCTTTTCAAAGTAGCCTGCAGAAATCCATTCGACGGGCAAGTGGAGAATTGGGTATTCCAAAATCTACTGTTCACGACATTGTGCACAAAAGATTGCGGCTTAGAGCCTACAAGATCCAGCTAGTGCAGAAGTTACAGCCAAATGATAAACCCAGACGGGCCGAGTTCGCAAATGCAATGCTATGTCACCTCGATGATGACAATGAATTTCTCAATCGTGTGGTATTCTCCGATGAAGCGACCTTTCACATTTGTGGCAAAGTTCACCGGCATAATTGTAGGATATGGGGAAATGAAAACCCACATGTCGTAATGGAGCATGAGCGAGACAGCCTAAAACTTAACGTGCGGTGTGCCTTAACCTCGAATTATGTGATCGGGCCATTTTTCTTTGCCGAAGCCACAGAGGAGCAACATACCTAAACATGCTGCAAAATTTTGCAGTTCCTAGGATACCAGAAGGATTCATATGCCAGCAAGATGGAGCTCCTCCAGTCTATGCCAATGAAGTAAGAAACTACCTTCATTAACAATTTCCAGACAGATGGATTGGAAGATTAGGTCCCATTGATTGGCCACCAAGGTCACCAGATTTGACCCCCTTAGATTTCTTTCTATGGGGGATAGGTAAAAAGCTTTGTGTATCAAACTCCTGTGCAGGGACTGGATAATCTTCGGCAGCGAATAATTGACGCTTGTGCATCCGTCACACCTCGGATGCTGCAAAACACGTGGAGAGAGATAGAATACCGTCTTGACATTCTTCAAGCCACTAAAGGCGCTCATGTGGAGATCTACTGAAACTTGGTAGAGATCTACTGAAACTTGGTGAGTTGCTACTGAAACTTAATGAGTTTGCCTAACAGAAAATCAAAATCCGGTCGGTCTGCTATTATTAGTATAAGAAATATTGACATTTATTGACATATTTATATATATAACGGGTGCTTGCGTAGAATAGAAGGACTGAAGTGGTATGACAAAGTCACAAATGTGGAATTGATGACAAGAACTAGACAAGTGGCAGTGGAACAAGAGTTGAGAAGAAGACGCTGGCGATGGATAGGACACACATTGAGGAAACCTGTTGATAGGACCAAAAAACACACGGAGAAGAGAACTGGAAACAGAGGTGAAAATGATGAGGAAGACATGGAAAGAACTTGAGCGGATGGCACAGGACAGGAAGACTTGGCATGTATTTGTTGAAGGCCTATGCTCATTGGGGAGCTAAAGGGTATTGATTGATATATATATATATATATATATAAAATAACACACCGTTATAATCTGACTTCTGTTATATAAAGTTATTGATTTTCTGGTGCATTTTACAAAACTAACACAAACATCACCATGTTATGAAGGCTGTGATAATTTTATGGGATATAACTTACATTTTAAATGATTATCACTTGCAGTATTTTTAATACATATTAAGAACAGCATGAGACATTATTAGTTTGTTTTATATCGCACTATTTCAAATGTTAAATTAATTAGTATATATCATTTGTCTTTTTAAAACCGTATCGCATTTAATATATTAATGGGAGCCGCGCTGGTGTAGTGGTTATCAAACTGCGCTGGCGACCGGGTGACCCAGGATCAAACCCGGTTGAGGACATTTGAAGATTTTTCGTCGACCGGGATTTAGACTGGATTAACTCGAGCCCTGGCGAGGACATTTGAAAAGAGTGTCGTCGACCTGGGACTGGCGGCTCCTGAGCTGACCCAGCTCTAATGGGTACCTCCGAAATCGGCAAGTATCTGCCTGAATGGCGAGGGACACCTGTCTCTGTACAAGAAAAAAAGGGATACTCACATAAAAATCAGTCTCAGGTTAAACATACTAACCTGAGATTTCGCCCCGAGTAATAGCGGGCGTACGGAAAAAAAATATATATAAATATTTTTTTTGGTAAGGTTTTTACTGGTCTGGCGTACAGTTTTTTGTCACAGGAGGTTGACAGGTATGTGTGATGGTGTCATCATTTCGAATATTGCTGCACGTAACTGTGACAAACAGACTGGGAAATCTTGTGTTCGACAGGACTTTATAAAAGAATTCTGAGACGTAATAATAAGGGGTATGGGTTAGGAATTCTAAACCTTACCCTGAACCTTGATCTTAACCCTAAAGACGTTCACGATGAACAAGGATGACATCGAAGAAGACGTCCCACTGTTCTCACAACTAATTTTACTACTTTGTTATTATTATTTATTGCAAAAAGAAAAATTGAACTAAACTATATTATCCTGTTATATGATATGGAATTGGGAGGTTTCCAGGGCGGTTTCAAATTATTTCAATGAATATCTGAAATAATTTTTAAAATAATAAAATCACGTGATCATATTAATTGTTTTTTTACAAAAAAAAAAACCTTATAATTTGCAATGAAAATATAAACTGGTGCTGGCGTAATTTATTCTCTATCAAACTTTAAAAATTTAAATAGCCGTGTTAGCCTAATTGGCAATTTTAAATACCCATATGACCGTCAATACAAGAAACATTGATAGTAATTAAATATGTAATAAAATAATTCACTGGATGACCGTAATAATAATATATCTAGCAAAGAAAAATCACAGCCATTGTTTTTAAAGAAATGAAACAACT
This sequence comes from Oreohelix idahoensis, assembly GCA_024509875.1. Classification (NCBI taxonomy): domain Eukaryota; kingdom Metazoa; phylum Mollusca; class Gastropoda; order Stylommatophora; family Oreohelicidae; genus Oreohelix; species Oreohelix idahoensis. Next base: position 15,566 of record JAMPIV010002446.1, read on the forward strand.
CCAAATAAAATTTTCCCGGGGCTCTGATCGGGTTAAGATACAAATTTGCCTTGCTTTCGTGATTTTTTTTTTCAGTTTCATAATTTTTATTATATTATTATTCAATGTACATTTCATGCAGATTCTACAAGTTTTAGTGAAATCAAGCACTATGTTGTGGTATTCACTTTATTTGTTTTGTTTTTTGTTACTGCTTATAAGCAGCCATAAATAATAAATTATGCTCAATGCGACGTAATCATTAAAATAATCAGTAATCTGCCATAAGCATTAGCGCAGAATAATGAATGAACAACACAAGCTTCTTTTCGCCCAATGAGGTGGCGCCGTAGACAGCATCATCCTCATAGGCATTATATAAACAGCTCTTAGACCAGGGGTAATAGATCCGTTTTATTGAAAAATAAAGCAGCAAAACTCGACCATTAAAAAAGCACTGTATAGATTTACAGCTGAAATGAAGGACAGTGGGCCATCTGTTTGATAAGGCCTTAAAACAAGAATTCAGAGATGTGGTAAAAAGGGATAAGGGTTAAGTTTAGGAATCCTAAAGCCTAACCATAATCCTAACCTTATCGACATCTTATTTGTATGATATCAAAGAACAAAACCCACCGTCCTTCATTTTAACCTGGGGGGTTGGAGCGGCTAAGAGGTATGGCATCTGCCTCTCATTCTAAAGGTACCGGGTTCAGTTCCCAGTACAGGAAATATAATTGATGGAAATATTTTCTAACCAGTGGGTCATAATATGTCATACTCCCCCCTGATCTCCTAGGTAGTGAGATTAGATGCCTTGCCTTCTCGGATAAGGGCAAAAAAAATAGGAAGTCCCATGCGCAAGTTGCGCACATTTTTTAATTTTTTTTTTAAATAAAATTTTGCCTCATTTAGGCGGCGCGTCCCATTCAACCTAGTCGGTTATATTAGGGCGCATGTCTTGATATTCATACTTTTTAGTTGCGCACTTTAAAAATCCCTCGGCAGTTGGAAATAGTAAAGAGTAGGACATTGTAGCCGCTGTCCTGGAAAAATTTACAAAATTAGGAAAACCTACTCGCCACACAAATATTTATAAAATGTGTGACACACATTGGGATCCTTGCCGGTTCTACGGAGTTTGTGCACTGTGCTGAGATCCTCCTTGTGTGATCTAAGGGAGGAGTTTGGAACACTGATGGAGTTATCCGTGTGCAATGAAGATAGTCCTTAAAGACCAAACCAAACTAAACCGGATTGACTCTAGAAACATAAAAGAGTATGCAAACAAACTTTGTTTGTCTAGTTATGTACACAGAACACTGTGACATTCATTTATTGAAAATATATAAAAGGGGAAAATATAACTGGAAAGACGAAGAGAGCGATACAACAATAGTTATCATAATATCAAATACTTTGCTTTTTTACAAATGGTGTCTATGGGTAGTCACAAGCGTGGTTGATGACTGATAGCGATAAAAATGCTTCTCGCCTCATCAAGAGCCCACAATTTTTTACAGAGAATTCAAACTAACTGGCAAAATCATAAGGTATAAAAGGGTTTGACCGATTGCTGGGAAAGATCTCGTTTTAAAAACAGATGCCAAGAAATCCTGGGATTTAACAAAAATGTATAAAAAAAACATGGATTAACCAATTTTTAATTTTTTTTTCTTCGAGAAAATCCGTACAACCTTGTATGGGTGTACACAAATAAAAGTATAAATTTCCCATTTGTTGTATGGAAATCCCGTACAGGTTGGCATGTATGCAAGCAAAGTTCTAGAAAATGAAAGAAAACAAAATTTTGTGCAAGAAATATTTGTCGCTGGAAGTGACAAATTAATTTTCAAGTGCTGCATGAAGCCAGTAATATCACAAAGAAGTGAATTATGGACAGTAAACAATCACAGGGGTCACTGGAGATCACAGAGATGTGGCTGTACAGAAGAATGCTAACAGGCCTACAGAGAGCTAATTAGTTTAACTAAGATTTCTTGAAAGAAGCTCGTGTGCATTGCAAAGGTCAGAAAGCAGCAAATGCAATGGGAACAACACAGAGGACAAGAAAGATACATGACATTCTGACAACCCTGCATGAAGAAACTGAACACGAGAACAAGCAGAAAATGTAACAGATCAGTTGAGATCTACATCAACAGAGCATGTGATGATAAGTGATTTATTATAGGCAGTGCGTGATTATAGAGTTTATTAATGAATGCCTAGAGCTGTAATTCAAGCAAGCTGTGTCTGTTCCACTTACCATTCATTAGACTGAGTGTCATAACATTCCACGTTATAGATGGTAGTCTCTCCGTTGAAGCCACCAATGACAAAAAGCATGTCATCTATGACCTGCCACAGAGGAGTCAATCTTGTTTATTTTGGAGAAGAATAAGGTTCTGTTTTCTGTGATGTTTAACAGTGAGATGTCTCTTGTTCTACTGTCTGTTGTGATGTTTAACAGTGAGATGTCTCTTGTTCTACTGTCTGCTGTGATGTTTAACAGTGAGATGTCTCTTGTTCTACTGTCTGCTGTGATGTTTAACAGTGAGATGTCTCTTGTTCTACTGTCTGCTGTGATGTTTAACAGTGAGATGTCTTTTGTTCTACTGTCTGTTCTGTTGCCATATATTTTTTAATATAGGGTCTTCCTATTTTCTTTTGTCTTTTCTGCTGCATGTATGTTCTTTTTTTCCATTTTTGTTTTGTTGTCTGTTATTTGTCTCCTCTTTTTTCATTTTCCTTTCAGTTTGTTTATCTGTCTGAGTTTGTGTGCTAACCTGGCATGCTTTTCTGTATATAATATTGTTTCCCAGAAATCTCTCTTTCACTTTTACTTGTGCATGAAATAATAATTTTCAGACTGAGAACCAGTTACTGAGCACCAAAATACCAACTGTTTAACATATTAAAACTTGAACAGACAGACATGTACGTACGGGGAAGCATCACGAGAGAAGTAGATGTGGTTAAGACAGACCACCAACATCATGAGAGAAGTAGATGTGGTTAAGACAGACCACCAACATCATGAGAGAAGTAGATGTGGTTAAGACAGACCATCAACATCATGAGAGAAATAGATGTGGTTAAGACAGACCACCAACATCATGAGAGAAGTAGATGTGGTTAAGAAGCCTAAAACAGACCATCAACATCATGAGAGAAATAGATGTGGTTATATGAGAACAATGAGATGGCTGAGACAGACCACAAACTTTATGAGAGATGTTGATGTGGTTACATGAGCAAACAGCCAACGACCTCATGTCTGTATGTCTGTCTCTGTACTGTACATCATCATTGTCCTGTATGCTCCCTACATAACCACCCCTGCTGCTGGTCCCCAGTAAGCCAGCACCAAAACATTCAAGTGCTCTGCCAGTGGGAGTTTATCATAATTTATTTTTAATATGATGAGGTTGCCAGCCACCATACATAACCTCATATTAGTTGCCAGTCACCAGCCACCATACACAACATCATATTAGTTACCAGCTACCATACACAACCTCATATTAGTTACCAGCCACCATAATACACAACCTCATACCAGTCACCAGCCACCATACACAACCTCATATTAGTCACCTCTTACAACACGTCTGGGGAAGTGGTAGTCTTGTTCTTTTACAGGCTTCTGTCAACTACAAGGGGCACAAACTGTACATAGTTTTTAAGAAATCTCTCGAGTTCTCTAGCCTGACTGTCCACCTGTGAAGTTATCTTGTAGACACACTGATCTTTTTAACACTAGTTATTTTATAATGTTATTTCTGTTGTGTTGTGTGCAGCTTTTATTTTCATGTATATTGTAATTTCTGTTATTAACCCTTGTATATTTTTGCTTTGTTCCATGTACTGCTTAGTAAGCATTCCTGCACCCCACCCCTCCACCCAAAAAAAATGTGTGTTATTTCACTTTAACTTACTTACTTAATCGTTCCCCTTCTACCGTGAGGTGTAGAGGTTTGGAAGAGTCTATTCTATTGGCTGTCTTCCTCCTGGCCTGGTTCCATTCTGGTCCTAGGTCCTTCAAAATTAGTCTAATGTTGTCCTCCCAGCGGACTCTGGGTCATCCTGGGGGTCTGGATCCCTGGCTCTTTGTTTCCCATGCTTGTCGTGGTAGCCGATCTTCTCCCATTCTGCAGACATGGCCAAACCATCTTAGTTGGGACTGTTCTACTTGGGTCTGCAGGGGGTGGGATTTTAGGCCTTGACGTATCGTCTGCTTGCGGACCATGTCTCTTGTTACTTCAACCACCTTCCTCAGATACCTCATTTCTGAGGTTTGGATCTGGCTTTTGTGGGTTGTAGTCATTGCCTATGACTCGCATCCATATGTCAAGACTGGGACATAGGGAGAGCGGTATACAGCCATCTTCATTTTCTTACCAACCTCTCTCTTGCTGAGGAATCCTCGATTTATGGCCTGAAAAAGTCTCCCAGCTGCTGCTATTCGAATGGCCAACTCTTCTTTGATGCCTCCCTTTCAGTCTATAATAGCTCCGAGGTATTTAAAGTGGTCGACCTGCTCCAGGACCTGTTCTCCCAGCTTAAATCTGATGTCTTCTTTTTTCTCGTGATATCACCATGGATTTTGTTTTAGAGCTGCTTATGACCATCCCTCTCTTCTCCAGCTCTTCCTTCCAGACTTGCAGGTTGGATTGGAGATGTGCCTCTGATTTAGCAATCAGGGCAACATCATCAGCAAATGCCAGCTCTGAAATACAGCCCTGTCTCTTCTTCCAGTACCCCACTGTTACCAGTTTATTTTCTTTAACACATTTTTTCAGCAGCAGATTAAGACTGGCCAATACTTTGGCTTCTAAGTCAAGTTTATAGTGGTGGAAAGAAGGCAATGCTGATATATATATATATATATATATATATATATATATCTATATATATATATATATATATATATATATATATATATATATATATATATGCTGATAATGACGATCAGCTTAGGTCGGGCTTACGGATGGCCGACCGGTGTGTGAGTGAGTGACTGTCAACATACGCGAATGCAAAGGGTTCTGGCATACCAACACAGACTGGAACCACACACCACAGTAATCATAAGAGTCAGGAAATGTTGAAATGACTGGTCACGTTATACACGGTTTATTACCGACACAGTGACGTAGACATCATGGTATAAATAGTTCACAGCATAAACATACAGCATCGTGTGAATAAATCCAAATATCTGTTAACCGGGACTGCATGCATCACGGTTCATAATAACATAACTTGGGCTGACCTACTCCAAGGTTTTGAATAATCAGTACTATACATAAACAAGCCAGCATAGTAAATCCAAGGCTTTGAACACAAATGCAGTACAACAATAAGCCATCATAATCCAAGGCTTGAGTAACAAACGCAGTACATCAATAATCCATCATAATCCAAGCTTTGAACAACAAAATGCAGTATAACAATAAGCCCGTGCAATCCAAGGCTTTGTATGACAAATACACCGGGAGAAAAACATTCCCGTAAATCTCTATCTTCACTTCGATAATATATATCTACTCTGCACTTTATCAAATATTCTCCTTTACAAAAAGAACACACTAGCGAGATGGACGACCATCCTGAAGCCCTGCCAGAAACGTACTGTCACAAGATTACTGCATTACTGCATCTCAGAACAGCTCAGTAAAAATTATTCATGCGCGGACTAACCGCGTGAGACCATCGCTCAGCTCAACCGTCTCTCCCCAAACTAACACTAAGAATATTCAACAACTTGCTTTATCATACTTTTTTTTTAAAAACAACTAGCAACCACACAGTTGAGCTGTGTTCAAAAATTATCGAGCAATAAGCCCCCAACTCAAAAAATCATCTCATCACTAAAGCGTGCTAACTAACGTGTGTACCAAAAATCCGACCCATACATATCAATCTTTAACACCTAACTCCCATTAATAAAACATGACTTAACAGACTGAATACTTTCTTGTTCTCTCCTTACATGCCTTGATGACATCGTCCATGACGAGTATGAAAAGATAAGGTGACAGGATATCACCTTGTCTTACACCAGTGGTGGTCCTGAACTCTTCTGACTTATGGTGTGCTGTCCTCACATAATTTCTGCAAGACTTGTAGAAGCTCTGTATAGCATGAATCAGAGGTGCTGGAATGTTCTGCCTTGCCAAACAGTCCCAAAGTTTGCTCCAGGGGACCCTGTCAAACGCCTTTTCCAGATCTATGAAACAAAGATGGATCTCACTCTTGTACTCAAGGGCCTTTTCACTCAGCTGTCTGAGTGTGAAGATTAGGTCTTGAGTACTTCGGTTTGCTCGGAATCCGCACTGGACCTCATCCAATTGTGGCTCAGCTAGGCGTTAGAGTCTCTGCTCTGGGATTCTAGAGTAGATTTTACCAGGGACACTGAGAAGGGATATGCCTCTATGGTTTTCACATTGTCGATTGTCACCCTTTTTGAAAACTGGTGTTATGATGGCAATCTCCCAATCCTTTCGTACGGTCTTGTTGCACCACGCTGCCTGTAGGACCCTTAAGAGTAATAGGTCGCCTGATGCCCCCATGTACTTAACCATTTCTGGTGTTATACCATCATGCCCTGCTGCTTTGCCCATCTTGATTTTCTCCAGTGCTGCCTTCAGTTCTTCCATCTTTATGTCATCTTTATCACCATTGGTTTCTTCTTCTGTGCTAGTGGTTATCATTTCTGATGCTTGACCTTGCTCACCATCAAGGAGTTCTGAGAAATATTCTTTCCATTTTTCCATTACTTCCTTCGGGGCAGTAAGCAATTTGCCTTGCTTGTCCTTTATAAATTTGAGAGGGCATTGTTTTTCCTTCCTCATATTCTTTAGAGTCTTATAGAACAATTTCTGGTTTTCTTGCACATCTTTTTCTAGCTTTTCTCCAAATTCTTCCCAGGACTTCTGTTTTGCTGCTAGCACCTTGTTCTTTGCTACTGTTCTAAGTATCACATATTCTCTATATTTCCCTATTCGTCCTGCTGTGTTTTTAGCTCCTAAGTATTGTTACCATGCCATTTTCTTCTCTCTTATTTTCTCTTTGACTTCCTCTGTCCACCAAGGTGTCCTCTTTCTCTTGTTCCCAAGTCGGACTTCACCACATGCTTCTGCAGCAGCTGTCTTTATGATGTCCTTGAATTTGAGCCAGAGGGTTTCCAAGTCATCAGGTTGTTCTTCTGTGTTTCTCACCGCTGTAGCAATAAGCCCCTGATATCTGGTCTTAATTTCTGGCTCTCTCAGCTTGTAGGTATTAATGCTCATTTCTCCCGTTCGTTTACTTGGTTTCTTGAGTGATGTTGGGCAGTTCCTAGGCTGAGCAACTCTTTCAGTTAATCTTTTGATTGTAAGCAGGTAGTGATCACTTCCAATCTCTGGCCCCCTCCAGACTCTAGCTTCCTGGACATATTTGAATGAGCTCCTCCTAATAATGGCATAGTTGATCACTGACTTCTCATTCTTTGTTGGTTCACATCTAGAGTATGCATGTATGCGCTTATGGGGGAACTTTGTGTTTGTAATGATCAGATTCTGCTCACTGCAGAATCTAAGGAGTTGCTTTCCATTGTCATTGAGAGTGTCTTCTCCATATCTTCCGATAACTCCACCCTATCCAGCATGGTCATTTCCAACTCTGGCACTGAAATCTCTGAGCATGATAATTTCATCTAGGCAGTCATCCACTGTCCTTTGAAGCAGCTTGAAGAATTCCTCCTTGACCTCTGCTCTCTCATCCTCATTTGGCCCATACACTATGACCAGGTTGACTGTGGTTTCTCCTTCTTTTAGTTTTACAACAATAATGCGCTCCTAGAGAAAGTTCCATCCCTTGATACTATCTTTTTGGTTTTTGGCCACAGTGCAACCCATACCCCCTTTAGCTCTTTCAGATGTGGGTACACCACTGTAGAGCACCGTGTTGCCATCGAGATCCATGACTCCTTGTCCCTTTTTCTTTGTTTCCGTTATAGCCAGAATTTCTAATTTTGCTTTCCTCATCTCTTCTACCTGCTCCTCTTCTTTCCCATTTATTCTTCTTGTGTTCCAAGTTCCATAAGTCGTAGTCCGTAGTCCATTCCAGTTTGTTGCCTTTAGAATCAGTCCTGTTTTTTCTCTTGTAGTTCGCGTAACCATGTTTCAAAGCAAACAGGTGATTGGCCTGTTGTGCCTTTGCATGGTGGAGGGGTTGCCTCCTTACGGCCTCCATGTAGGCCGCCCTCCTCCTTTTTCAGCCAGGCTTGGCACCTAGTCGGAGTTCACTTAAAAATTAATTTAAGTGAAATGTTTTTTATAAGTAACTGCCTACTTATCTGTCTATTTCTTCCTGTGGCCCATTTTCAAATACAATGAATAACGTTGTCAATGGTTAAACAAATTACAAGTGCCCAAGCCGAGGCTTGACTTATTCAAGAAAAGCTTAGCTTACTCTGCTGCTCATCTTTGGAACAATCTTCAATAAGATCCAAAAAAACATGCTCAGTCCATATACATACAACTGTAGACTTTTTGAATACCATGTGAGTGCGGATTACACTAGTCAACAACCAAAATGTACCAGAAATGAAAATAGCTGATCTTAACTAATTTTGGTGTGCTGAAAACGAAAATGACATTAAAAAATGTTGATTGGCTCTAGTTTTCAAGATATATGCTACTAGTTTATTTAATTACGGTCAATTTATATATATGACGCAACTGTTGTGGGCGATTGCATAATTTTTTCTAATGACCAATAAAAATGTAATTAGAAGTTGATGATGCAATCCTACCTATGATTACATCACCTTTGTGTATAAATATCTTATCTCTGATAAAATTGTGCCATTAGTTAGTGCATGGTCCCTCCAATTGGGAAAGGCATATCAAAGAAGAAAAAATGGACTCTGGAATATCCAAACATCCCCTCTGCAATACGTCCGGTACCACATGGCGATGACCTACCAGTTCCCAAAGTGCCAGAATCATTTTCAGCTGCCTCCACTGAGGAAGAAGAGGACATTGGTGGTCCTGAACCATCAACCTCAAGCGACCCAGATTTTGAGCAAACTACATCCACTAAACCACACTTAATAACCCAAGGTGAACTGAATGATCTTGTAAGAGATCTGAATTTACTGAACAAGGCGGAGCTTTTGGGTTCCAGATTGCAACAGTGGAATCTCCTGGCAGAAGGTGTTACAATTTCTGTGTATAGGAACCGCCAGAAGCCGCTTATTACATTCTTTTTCAAAGAGGGTGACCTTTCTACGTGCCACAACATTTCTGGTTTAATGGCAGCCCTCAAAATCAATTACATACCGGAAGAGTGGAGGCTTTTCATTGATTCATCCAAGACAAGTCTTAAAGCTGTTTTGTTGAATAATGGTAATGTGTTAGCATCAATTCCAGTTGGTCACGCAGTTCATATGAAAGAAACTTATGAAAACATTAAGCAGCTTTTGAAGTGTATAAACTATGATCATCATCATTGGTCACTTTGCGGTGACTTAAAAGTGGTCACTCTTTTGCTTGGACTACATGGTGGATACACAAAGTACTGTTGCTTTCTCTGTGAGTGGGATAGCCGTGCACGAAGTGACCATTACATCAGAAGATATTGGCCAATCAGGCAGTCATTGCAGTCTAGCAGTAAGAACGTTGAGAACCCAGCACTTGTCGACACCAGCAAGATTTTGTTGCCACCCTTGCACATTAAGCTGGGTCTCATGAAAAACTTTGTCAAAGCAATGTAGAAAACAGATGAGGCTTTCAAATACCTCATCAGAAAATTTCCAAGACTGAGTGAAGCTAAAATAAGGGAGTATTTGTTGGTCCGCAAATTCGAAAACTTCTTCATGATGACGAGTTTCTTTATGTGTTGCATGGCAAGGAAAAAGCAGCATGGCTAGCATTTAAGTCAGTGGTGGACAATTTTCTTGGAAACAACAGATCTGATAATTACAATGAAATTGTAGAAAATCTCCTTCTGAAGTATAAGAGTCTTGGCTGTAACATGTCTTTGAAAATTCATTTTCTGGATTCTCATCTGGATTTCTTTACGTCAAACTGTGGAGTGGTCAGTGATGAGCATGGTGAACGATTTCACCAGGACATTGCTGCTATGGAGACAAGGTATCAAGGCAATTGGAGCCCTTCAATGCTTGCTGATTACTGTTGGACTGTGACAAGAGACACCTTCGATTGACTACAAGAAGCAAGCATAAAGAGAGCTCGAACAGCGACTGAATAATGATGGAATGGGTTCAATTGTGCCTTTTTAAAACATGATATGTGAACTTTAAATAATGTTTTTATTTTTTCTATCATTTTATGTTGAAATATAAATTAATTGAGTATGTAACCACAATTTTTATAATGCTAAAGTAGAAAGACTAGCTGTTCACCCCAGAGAATTAAACAAGCATACATTATTTGTATTACTGTAATGTAAATTCATCATTTTTTTAAAAACCAGAGCCAATTGGTGAATTTCATTATGATATTTGAAATCAGCATGTCAAAATCAATAAGAAATGGTATATTTAATTTCTGGTACAAATAACTTTTGAAAATTTGTTGACTAGTGTTACATGCTCCCCTAATCTTATGATGTTTCCAAATAAATATATATTGTATGCAGGTTTCAACGATGATTTTTATACTTATCAACATATTGTTTTCTTCATTATAATTAGATACAGTGAAAATGTGAGTATGCCATTATTTTATTTTACAGTTGCATTACTTGAAATTAATTTGTAAAATGTATGTGAGAATAAATGAATTCTGTATAACAGATGATAGAAAGGAAGGGCAGAATGTTAGGCAGGCCTGCATGCCCAATTCTCAACCCTTTGAAAATAAAGTTCATTCGTTCATTCATTCTTATACACACCACAAACATACCTCAATGCCAAAGTTACTCCTGGTATTGTACATGTCTGGTATGGGTGTCCACGTCCTATCCAAGGGAGAGTATTTCTCAGCAGTGTTGGTGCGGGTCACACCATCAAACCCTCCTGCACACATAAAACACCACAATAAGACATAAAATGGTGGCCGTTACGTTGGTGATTACAAAAATCTCTTATCCTGGCACAACATTTTTCAATCATTTACTAATGATTGTCCTAACACCTCATCAAATTCATTCTCTTTTGTATGATTAGGACCTTGCAAAACCTCAAACTGACCTCTTCCGAAGTTGTTTTAGTTATGCAGGTGCTTTAGCATGGAATTCCCTACCCAAGTCTGTCAAAACTGATAATTATATCTCATTCAAAAGACATCTGCATTCACATGTCATGAAATCTTGTACACACATTTAACGACAATTCTGTTTCAGTTATTTCAACGTTTCCATGAGCATTTAACTGTCATTGTAATATTTTCAATTTTAAATTGAATTTGTTATATTAAGTAGCTTTATTGCTTGACCTCTCTCTCTCTCTCTCTGTCTCTCTCCCTCTCTCTATGTGCGTGAATGACTATGAGTAAATGTTCTTGTGTATGCTCAGTTTCTGATTGTGATGATAATATTAATTAATCCTGTCTGAAGTTGTTAATATTTTCATTTTAATTTGTAAAACGCTGAAAATTGTATTGCAGGGCAGACATGTAAAAAGGCAATTTTGCCTATTTCTTTACCCTGATGAAATAAAGATTTCGTTCGTTCTCTACCTTCTGTCTCTGACCATCTGCTTTTATGTGTGTTTGTATGTCTGACCATTCATTTTTTCATATCTACCATTAACAGCAATGTATTAGTCAACTTTTTAAGCCTGAAAAAATCTCAAAACATAGAGGTCGACTTATACAGTGAGTATAAAATGCAAACCTTTACATACATTTTTAACTCAAAGATAAATTTTATTTCAAAGTTATATTTTACTGAAGATGAAAGCATGTATGATTCCCATTTTAAAATCCTACAAAGTCTTGCTGTAAACGTTATTAATCATTTGACATAAAGAGGTCTACATAGGGCTCTGAATCACTGGAAGTTTCGACTTCATATTTAGTATTTTCGCTGTCCCCCTCATTAGAGCCATAGACTACCGTATCCACATTTCAGATCTAGAAAACAATATATGAGGCTCAACTTATATGGCATGTATAGGTTTAAACCAGAATTTGGAGCTAAAAAATCTTGAGGCTGACTTCTACACCAGGTCAACTTCTACGCCACAATTTACGGTATGTCAGCATTACCATCATTGTTCATTTCTCTTTGTGCTCCTTGTGGAGTACAGAGCTATTACTGCAGCTAGCCCCTTCAAGAAGTTGCACCTAAGCATTCATAAGCTTTTGCAGCAATGGTTTCTGTAGCAATCTGTTTTGTATGACGAGGTGATGACCTGATATTAGTTGCCGACACCCTAGAGGGCACACAAGTCCCATTCTTTCTTTGTCTCCTTAGAGACCCCAGGAACGACACAGGGCATCAGCCGTAATCTTTCTTATTGGTCTTTCAGTCACTCTACCTTCCTGCCAGCTGGTCAACAAGTCTGTCGATATGCTGTCTATCTACAGGGTGATTTAAAAATCATTCCTTGTTTAAAGTTTTATTTTTTATATGAAGCAAACATCAAATAAGAGAAAATTAACTGCCATCTTTATACGTAAAATGTTATGTCACAATTATGTCTGAACATGGGATCCGACCTGGTCAATGCATGACCTCACAGTGGTCAGCAACCTTTTTCTCTCCCTTGTTTATTGGTCATTTCAGATATTATTTTAGTTTATTTTGTTTCCAGAAATAAAAAAATAAAACGTATTGGTAAAAAATAATGACAGTTATTGCTCATTGTTTTAAAGTATGTTTCAAGTACCACAAAAAATATAGGACACCAAGAGCCAGGGATCCAGACCTCCAGGATGACCCAGAATTTGCTGGAAGGACAACATCAGACAATCTCTGAAGGACTGAGGACTAGATTGGAACCAGGCCAGGAGGAAGACAGCTGATAGAATAGTATGGCGCTCTCTCTTGCAAACCTCTACACCCCATGGTAGAAGAAGAATGACTAAGTATGTATCTTTCAAGTATATCCAACAGATACACGTGTGGAGTTTAAAATTTTAAAATAGAGAGACTCTTTCAGTCACCCTGTACATTAATTATACTTGTAACCGCTCAGTATTTCTTGCCCATTTAATTCTATTTTGTTGCATGATGTTCCCACCAGTCACCTTGTATATTACACTTGTAACCGCTCAATATTTCTTGCCCATTTAATTCTATTTTGTTGCATGATGTTCCCACCAGTCACTGTACATTACACTTGTAACCACTCAATATTTCTTTCCCTTTAATTCTATTTTGTTGCACGATGTTCCCACCAGTCACCTTGTATATTACACTTGTAACCACTCAAAATTTCTTGCTCATTTAATTCTATTTTGTTGCATGATGTTCCCACCAGTCACCCTGTATACTACACTTTAACCACTCAATATTTCTTTCCCTTTAATTCTATTTTGTTGCACGATGTTCCCACCAGTCACCTTGTATATTACACTTGTAACCACTCAAAATTTCTTGCTCATTTAATTCTATTTTGTCGCATGATGCTCCCACCAGTCACCCAGACACATTCTACCTCTTTGGTCTCTGAATTCTCACCAACAGCATAGATGGCGCCATTGTAAGTAATGACCCCCACGCCACTCCGACGACTTGACATAGGTGGTATAAGGGTCCACTGGTCAGTGCTTGGATTGTAAACTTCAGCGGAGCAGAGACACTCTGAGCCATTGAATCCCCCGCAGATGTACACTTCACCTGTACTGTCAGTGCCAGGTCGCAGAAGAGCGGGAGAAAAGTACATAGTTTTAGAGGACTGGCAGTAGCAGCAGTAGTGGTTGTTGGTGGTCTGTAATAGCTTAAGACAATAGAAGTGGTAGTTGTAAGTTGTGGTAGTTGGTGTTATATCTGCTGCAGTAAGCTCAGTAGTGTAATATTTGTTTTAGTACAGATCCTCAATCCCTTATCTGAAATTCAAAAAGCTCTAAAAACGCAGTCAGTTGCATAGACAAGATACTTATGTTACAGATGGGTTACTATAATACATGAACCAAAAAAAATACTTCATAGTTGCATTTAACGTTATCTTTCAACACATTATGATTACAACGAATTTGTGAAATTTTCAAATACTGATTAAATACTGATCTTAGAGAACTGTAACTTTGTAACTCCTTCAGTTTTAAAATTGTTAAAAAGTTTTACTAATTATAATAATTATACAAATTAATTATAAAAATAAATTTTACATTTTCAGATCATTTTTAATATAAGCAGAAATGTTAGAAACATTAATGTGTCCATGGTTACAGGGTGCTGCCACAAACCCTGCTAGGATGTTACCTGCCACAAACCCTGCTAGGATGTTACCTGCCACAAACCCTGCTAGGATGTTACCTGCCACAAACCCTGCTAGGATGTTACCTGCCACAAACACTGCTAGGATGTTACCTGCCACAAACCCTGCTAGGATGTTACCTGCCACAAACCCTGATAGGATGTTACCTGCCACAAACCCTGCTAGGATGTTACCTGCCACAAACCATGCTAGGATGTTACCTGCCACAAACCCTGCTAGGATGTTACCTGCCACAAACCCTGCTAGGATGTTACCTGCCACAAACCCTGCTAGGATGTTACCTGCCACAAACACTGCTAGGATGTTACCTGCCACAAACCCTGCTAGGATGTTACCTGCCACAAACCCTGATAGGATGTTACCTGCCACAAACCCTGCTAGGATGTTACCTGCCACAAACCCTGCTAGGATGTTACCTGCCACAAACCCTGCTAGGATGTTACCTGCCACAAACCCTGCTAGGATGTTACCTGCCACAAACCCTGCTAGGATGTTACCTGCCACAAACACTGCTAGGATGTTACCTGCCACAAACCCTGCTAGGATGTTACCTGCCACAAACCCTGATAGGATGTTACCTGCCACAAACCCTGCTAGGATGTTACCTGCCACAAACCCTGCTAGGATGTTACCTGCCACAAACACTGCTAGGATGTTACCTGCCACAAACCCTGCTAGGATGTTACCTGCCACAAACCCTGTTAGGATGTTACCTGCCACAAACCCTGCT
This sequence comes from Oreohelix idahoensis, assembly GCA_024509875.1. Lineage (NCBI taxonomy): Eukaryota > Metazoa > Mollusca > Gastropoda > Stylommatophora > Oreohelicidae > Oreohelix > Oreohelix idahoensis. Next base: position 30,676 of record JAMPIV010002446.1, read on the forward strand.
AGGATGTTACCTGCCACAAACCCTGCTAGGATGTTACCTGCCACAAACCCTGCTAGGATGTTACCTGTCACAAACCCTGTTAGGATGATACCTGCCACAAACCCTGCTAGGATACCTGCCACAAACCCTGCTAGGGTGTTACCTGCCACAAACCCTGCTAGGATGTTACCTGCCACAAACACTGCTAGGATGTTACCTGCCACAAACCCTGCTAGGATGTTACCTGCCACAAACCCTGCTAGGATGTTACCTGCCACAAACCCTGCTAGGATGTTACCTGCCACAAACCCTGCTAGGATGTTACCTGCCACAAACCCTGCTAGGATGTTACCTGCCACAAACCTTGCTAGGATGTTACCTGCCACAAACACTGCTAGGATGTTACCTGCCACAAACCCTGCTAGAATGTTACCCGCCACAAACTCTGCTAGGATGTTACCTGCCACAAACCCTGCTAGGATGTTACCCGCCACAAACCCTGCTAGGATGTTACCCGCCACAAACCCTGCTAGGATGTTACCTGCCACAAACCCTGCTAGGATGTTACCTGCCACAAACCCTGCTAGGATGTTACCTGCCACAAACCCTGCTAGGATGTTACCTGCCACAAACCCTGCTAGGATGTTACCTGCCACAAACCCTGCTAGGATGTTACCTGCCACAAACCCTGCTAGGATGTTACCCATAATACAGTGTACGTCACAACCCAGGAGCTATGTGAATCTACTTTATAAACACTGACGTCTCTAAAGATCAACCTAGATAAAATCATGTCTGTTTCCAGGTTTGAGAGTAGCCTTTATGTAACTTTTATTTCTGCTGCAAGGCCGGCTTCCTACAATCATATCAACAGAGAGATGGAAAAACACAATTAAATACTTTACCAAAAGTTAACTTTCTTCAAAGAGAAAATCACTTTCTATCTTATATAGTTCATGAATAAAGTGAATTTTAGTAAGCTAACTCATGGGTTTTTCACTGGGAATGTACTGAAATACCTTTTAACACGGGGACAGCACACTCAGTTTAAGAGGGCTAGTCAGAAATTTACCTAGGTTAAAAAATTATGTTTACTCCCTTTGTCAGCTAGAGATCTACCAAATGATGCTTTGAAGGTTTCAGATAGGGAGTTGAGGACCTGTAGCCACAGTGCATTCCTAAAAATGAACGTATTTAATGCAATAAATGATTGGACATCAGAAAGATAGTTCTTCCGTGTTACACAAAACAGATTCCCCTGCAAGCGAGCCATGGACAGTCAGTCAAGAAGTAAGAAAAATGATCTCTGGAGGTCATAGAGGTGTGGCTTCACAAAAGAAAGTAAGAATAAAATGAACAGCTAAAAGGAGCAATAAGGATCTTCTGAAAAAGGTGATGTGTGCACAAAGGAAGCTTGTTATCAGAAACAAGCAGTTCACTGTCTCTGGGCATGTCACAAGAATAGGAAAGCTGTAGCAAACTGTTCAACAGATAAACTGATGGGAAAAGGAGACGAAGGGGAGCAAAGAGAGAAGGTAATGGACAGTTTTGACATCAAGGCAATAACAGAATTGATTTATTGGTACTATGGATAGGAAATTGTGGAGACACAAGGATGCCTATACTCGCCTCAATGGTAGTTCAAGAAGTTGTAGTGGTCACCACAGTCAATGTTCTAACACTTGTTTTTGTACCAACAGTATATAGGTTGTCGTATTTGTTGTGGAGATAATAATATATGTCAGTGTGGAACTTATGACAAGAATCAGACAAGTGTCAGTGGAACAAGAGATTGATAAGACACACACACTTAGGAAACCTGTTTGCTAGCATTAAAAAGCACGTTATTGTTCTGGAATCCCCAAAGTAAGAGAACAAACAATCAAACAAAATCTTGATTTCATGAGGGTAAACAAATAGGCATAATTGCCTTTTTACATTTCTGCCCTGCAATACAATTCTCAATGTTTTTACAAATAAAAATAAAAATATTAATAACTTCAATCACAATTAATCAATATCATCATCATCTTCAGTAACTGAGCACACACAGGTACATTTACTCATAGTCATTCATGCACATAGACAGGAGAGGGAGGTAGAGGGAGATGTAAAAATGCTTGGAGAAGAGAACTGGAGGCTGAAATGAAAGGGGTGAGGAAGACATGGACAAATGTTGATGGTACAGGATAGGAGGACTTGAGAGTGAGTTTCTTGAAGGTCTATGCCCTTTTGTGAAGCTGAAGGGTGATAAATTGTACATGTAGCATCTGTTGTTGTTGTAGTGAAGTAGCACCCACTGACTGATGCATTGATGAACCTACCTACATAAACAGAAGATCGACAGCAATAACTGTAGCAAACTTATCTGTAGTTGTAGTGTAGTAGTAGTTGAAGTGTTTGTAGCAGCAGCTCCAGTAGCAGAAATAGAGTAGTTGTACCAGAAGGGGGCCTTGGGTAGAGTCTGGGGGTCTCTATGGAGGCAAGGAAAGAATAGAACTACTACCCACTCTGGCATCTCAAAGAGAGACAACTAATGGGAGGTTTTCTATGGGGCAGGCAACCTCATCATATAAAACTAATTGTAACACAAACCATCACCACAAGAACACAAGAATGCTTTTGATACAGGCTTCATGTAAAGGGACTGGTGGTTACATGCACCATAAGATGTAAAAACAGAAAAGAAGAAGCAGAAGCGGACACAGATGAAGAAGAAGTGGTATTTGGAACAGTGGTAGTGGAATTCGTAGTAGTACGAGGTATCTACAGACAGAAGTTGTACAGAATTACTAGTGATGGTAGTAGTAGCAGTACAAGAATTAGTAACAGTTATGACATTAGTGAAGTGGTAGTGGTATCAGAAGATTGTTCTTATACCGAGTGTTAACTGTCTCATAAACTTGACATCAACTGAACATGTACCACTTGTAATAATATCACTATCATCATAATCACAATCTTTTTTATCATCTTATATCATCACTAACACAATCCCTACTGTTACTACCATCAGTAACCTCACCAACAATCTCAACACAAACACCCTCCACATTATCTCCTTCAGTAAACTCTCATTATTAGCTTCACTCTTACAGAAAAATACATCCACTCTATCATCAACAATATCACGACTACCATCACACAAAAACTGAGCAGGACCTTGAAAACTAGTAGCACTAGCATCACTACGTCTCTCCTTCATGCTGGCAATCAGCGTCCACTGGTTGGCTTTGGGGTTGAATCTTTCAACTGAGCGAAGACGAGGAGATGATATGACCCCACTTGGTGTTCTTGGGGGTCCTTCAAACCCACCCATGGCATAGATCAGACCATCCAATAGAGCCACACTAACATAAGACCTGTGAATACATCACACAGCAACCTGTGCTCAAAGGTCAATAAAAATGCCCAACATGGAACAATAAGATAGTAATAATAATAATAATAATAAGCCAAAATAATACAGACCTGGATGATCTCAGAATAGTGCTCCACAAACTTTGTCAACGATTCAAAAGTGTTGTGATCCAATGGATCCCATCTCATTGTAACATCACCGGTAATGAAGAGGCTGACAGAATGGCAAAGGAAGGTTCACATCTACCTCAGCCTGATGCAAGCATAACTTTTGAGGAGGCAAAGAGTTTTATCAGAATCAGATACAGAAACAAATGGAATGTAGAACATCCAGGGCACACACAGAATGATGCTTACTACCAGCTCCACAGAAGAGAACAAACGGTAATCTTCAGACTCCACACTGGTCACAACAGATTGAGATACCATCTATTCAACAAGCTAAAGATAGGAACTACCGATCAGTGTAACTGTGGCACTGATAAAATGACTGCTGAACATCTGCTTCAAAGTTGCCCCTTATACAGAGAAAGTGCATATGGTCGACGCCAGCTCCTTTTGTGGAAAAGCTTTACGGGGATTCAAATAGCCTCAAACTGACTGCTGCTTTCTTTGAGAACATTCAAGTGGACGTCTGAGAGTATATCAAGAAGAAGAAGAAGAACAATAAGATATAGTTACTTGGTTAATTGGAAACCTGGATACTCTGGTTTCAGATAATTGGAATCTGTTGTTTCCTTCATCCGCAAGAACGTCTTTCGTTTTCTTTTTTTTTTGTATGTGCCTTCTCTTCTCTGGAACTTGAAACAAGGACTTCATTCATTTCTTATCTTAGCTTTCCTAGAGACTTGTTCATAGTTTAGTTCTATGGTTTTCCTTATAACCTTTACATCTCAGGGTAGAAGAGGAGAAACTAAGTAGGTATTTTTGTTGTACTATGAAGCTACAAGTATGTGACTATTTTTGAAAACATGTCACTGTCACAATCATTTCTTTCATGCTGATCTCCATCACTGGCTCACCTAGAAGTGAATGATAAAATTTTCTGAACAAAACAAGACACCAAAATCATGTCATTTTTCTGTTTGTCTGCTTGTTTTATTTTCTTTCTCTTGCAATTACCTCACCTGTTTGGTTTTTTTTTTTTAAATAATTTCTTTATGTTTTTTTTTTGTCTCTGATGTCTATGAAAGCTTTCAGTACTGTCCCATATAGTAAGACAGAGAAAGGGTAAACTATCTCCTACTAAATATTTAGTGTTTACATTTCTGGTCCATACTTTGTTTGAGATTCATCTGTTGGAAAATCTCATTTTCAAGTCAAAAACAAAATACATTTGGCTTTTTGGATACCACATTATTACAAACACACTAGCCTCTTTATATTCAAAGGAGCAATATTTGACCAGATTTTGGTTATGTGGATGCCACATTACAATAAAAACACAAACCTCTTTATATTCATGGGTGCAATCTCTGACCAGATTTTAGTTCTGGCATCAAATACTCTGCAGCTGTTGAAACATTCTGTTGCATCAAAACCACCAATGACGTAGATGAGACATCCAATGGCTACTATACCGTGATACGCTCTTGGTGCTGAAGAAAATGCAGCAAACTGTAATTATTTTCTCATTCTGAAAATGTTCATAATTATTAATAAAAAATGACACATGCTGACCAGACTGGATTATGAATGTAGCAAGTTTAGAGGAGATGTGGTAAGGAACATTATGGGAGGAGGTGGCTGAGGAAAACGACATGCAGAAAGATGGTCAGAGGGCCAGGGTTTCATCATCAACAGAACTTTAATCATCATCATCATCGTTACGACTTCACAGAAATTAAAAAGGCTCTTTCTGTAACCGGATGGCCTACACTAGCATTATCTGTGCTATTAATATGACTTAGAATAGGAAAAGCAGTTACGACACTTCATCAAATAAAAGTGTAAGTTACGCTATTATAAAATAAGATGGAAACTGAAACTGAAACTAGTTCAAGTGGGCAGCCCAACGCTTCCTAAGGCAGGAGTTGTCATAGCAAAATAGTGACATAAATGGGAATAGCCAAGATAGTCTATGGAACAGCGAGGCTAAGCCCAATGAAATAAATTATAAAATATTCAGATAACCAATCAAAAGGTGGCGAGATCACGCACCACTTTAGGTGAACAAAGTATTATAAATTAGGAATCAGTTGTATGAAGAGAGCCTTAGCACATGGACGTGTTTTATATTCTGGTGTCGTGGCAACCTGGCGCTCCCAGATATAGAACACAAAATTCCAGCTCATACACTCAAGATACTCTCCTACTGACAACAGTACAGTATTTGTGAAACAAACAGAAACTTCTACATTAGTGAGAGAATTGCGATTATGCATTCTCAAGTGTATTACAGTGTCATCTGTAAACAAAAGCACATGTCTAAGCAAGTAGAACTAATTGATTCACAACTAGATAATCTACATGAAGAGGTAGAAGTACTGGTAACCATTTCGCCTAAGGAGCTCTCTGAGAATATTAAGAAGACAGAACATTATTGAGAAATATATGTGCCACAAATTGTTGAAGTCAGACATGGACAACTTGTAATATATAAGGATACAACTTTTGCTGAACCCAAACTGATTCATTTTATAAATTACCTTGACATGCTTGTTCAAGTTTCACGTTAATAAAACTTTTAACTGAGCTACTAGAATTTGATTTTGTCTCTACACGTTGCTGAACTTGTTGCATCGTAGATCATTCTACCACTTTATGAAATGTTACTTATAAAAACAACATAGAAGGATACAAACGAGCCTGGTACTCCAAGGTCTATCCAAGAATCACCACCTCTGGCGGAGTTGGCCAGTATACAGATAAACTTAACTTGGAAGATAAATAAAAAGAAATCTAAATTTGAATGACATCATTAGGTCTACAATCAGACACCTAGTGACCATAAACCAAGAAATCCTAACAGCCCAGCCACAGATCTCTAAGTGGTGCCGTAACTATTGCTGCACCATCACATTTCCTAATAATGGAGTCAAATATTAAAAAGCATGTAGTAGCTAGTGTTATACAAGTATAATGATCTACTGTGTAAAAACTAAAACAGCAGGTGGGTAATGCAATGTTGTAAAAAATCAACAAGATAGCCATAATGTCAGCAGTCATGGACTTAGAATCTTGATGGGTATTTGTTAACTAAGAAAGTGCTATCGACAAGAAAGAGTCAAGTCAAGTATATGTAACGTGCAGCATGATTGTGACTTTCAAAAAGATGGACCAATCAAAATAAAAATAGACAAGAAAAGGGCAATTTCAAGTATATGTAACATACAGCAGGAGTGTGACTTTCAAAAAGATGGACCAATCAAAATAAAAACAGACAAGAAAAGGGCAATGTCAAGTATATGTAACATACAGCAGGAGTGTGACTTTCAAAAAGATGGACCAATCAAAATAAAAATAGACAAGAAAAGGGCAATGTCAAGTATATGTAACATACAGCAGGAGTGTGACTTTCAAAAAGATGGACCAATCAAAACAAAAATAGACAAGAAAAGGGCAATGTCAAGTATATGTAACATACAGCAGGAGTGTGACTTTCAAAAAGATGGACCAATCAAAACAAAATAGACAATAAAAGGGCAATGTCAAGTATATGTAACATACAGCAGGAGTGTGACTTTCAAAAAGATGGACCAATCAAAACAAAAATAGACAAGAAAAGGGCAATGTCAAGTATATGTAACATACAGCAGGAGTGTGACTTTCAAAAAGATGGACCAATCAAAACAAAAATAGACAAGAAAAAGCAATGACAAGTATATGTCAGCAGGGTAACTTTGAAGAAGATGGATAGATAAAATAGAAATAGACAAGAAAGAGTCATGTTAACTCTTAAAGGACTTAGTGGCTTTCCCATGTTTGATGCAAGGAATTTTCTGTCATGTACTTTTATAGTTTAAGGGTCAGTTCTTTCCAAGTTTTATTAGAAATATGGTAATGTTATACATAGTTGTAAAGGATATTTAATGAGGATTAATTAAATTATAAAATTGAGACAAAACAAAAAATGTTGTTCAAACACACAGCCCCAAAAACAGGCTTCCCGTCACAAGCATCATGGAAAATTGGCCCTGAAACATGGTCTCTGGTCCTTTATGAGTTAAGTACATGTATGGTGCAGCCGCATGGCAGCTTCCAAGAAGATGGATAGACAAAAGAGAAATAGACAAGAAAGAGTAGGCAATAGTCAGGAGAAAGACTATCAAGGAACATGAGAAATTGCCGCAGGCGACCTTCTGTCTTGACTGACTGTGTGTGGTGCACCATTTTGGGGACCTCCCAGTACTGACAAAACAGACAGAAAACACTGCTGTGTCCGTATCAGATTTTGCTCTTTTCCTCAGACCTTTGGGTCCTGAGTGTTTCTCTATAAGTGCCTTCGGGCAGACGAGGAAGGACGTTCCTTGACACCTTTGGGTGTATGAGGCTCCGTCCATTTTGGCTGGAATGACATCTTATGAGTTCGTCGGTTTTATAGCGATGTAGCGATATAGAGTAACATGAGGGCAAGTTCGGGCACAACGGGCTGATCACCTGTTTGCCAGTCACTCTGATTACGGAAACAACAATTAATTTCTTGTTGCCCTATAAACGCCACTAGGCGTGATGGAACAACAATCAATTTCTTGTTGCCCTATGGGACGCCACTAGGCGTGATGGCCACGGACTGCTTTGTCGGTCGGCGGCTAAGGATGGAAGAAGAAGAAGAACATGAGAAAAACATATCTTGCTTGTGGCCAAGAGCCTTCAGAAAAAAGCAGGGAATACTTTAGATAAAGAAGCAGAAACAGTGATAATGATTGCAGACAGTCGGCACAGCATTCTAACATTTACAATCAAACATGGTCGTCTTCAATGACTAGAATAAAACAATTTAAGCATTCAGTCAACAATACTCATTTTGCACACCACCCCTCTCATTTTTTTATCCCCCCAAAAACGACTCAACTGCTGTCTTCAGCTTTGCACACTACCCATCTGTCAGCTCGGGTGTCATATGTTTCGACCATTTTGATTGGACGGCCACCACTCCATCCACCAATGACAAACAGAATCTCGTGAGGTACCCGTGGGCGGGCAAAAGGCAGAGACATGTCAAAGTCGGGCTCCTCCGATTTGTCCAGTTCTGGAAATAAGCAATTATTTAGTTTGTTTTTCTAATTTATTTCATTAGCTAAGAATAATTAGCTACTTCTATTATTCCATTCTCACACAATTTACCCTGTCGAAGATATTTTGGCTGTAATATATGCAGTTGTGTAAATGCCCATGTAAAACCTTCATGAACTATTATTGTAGCAAACTGACCACTCACTGAGCTAACTAGAAGCACACCAAGCTATAGTGCAATACAAGGAATTACTCATCTAGTTAACACGAGGCACATTAACTACAGACAATCTTGTACATCCACATTCACATGGTTGTTCGTCCATCACGGGTGATGAAGACCACTCTGTTCATCCAATTATTTAAGAATATGTTAGGTTAGTCTATGGGTACGAAGGTGACTGAAGAGCCCGATACGGGCCTGGAAAGATCTTGGACAGTGTGGGCAGGGAATGTTTGCTTCATGTGAAGGTTTTATTTCACGGTCCTTTCTAGCTTGTCTCCGCTGTTCCGTTGCTGCTCTTCTGGATGATTCGCATGCTGCTGCACCTTTACGAAGAGATGTGTGCCAAGCAGTTCGGTCTTGCGCAGCAGCTTCCCATGTGTCTGGGTTTATGTCAAAGGTTTTCAATGACGTCTTTAACGTGTCTTTGAAGCGCTTCTTTTGGCCACCATGGGAGCGTTTACCCTTCTGCATCTCACCATAAAAGAGTATCTTTGGCAGTCGATGGTCTGGCATGCGGACTACATGACCTGCCCAGCGAATTTGTGACTGCATCAGAGTAGTATCAATACTAGGGATACCAGCTCTGTCAAGAACGGCGGTATCCGGGATCTTGTCTTGCCATTTGATGTTCATTATCTTCCTGAGACAGACTGTATGGAAGTGGTTTAGCTTCTTTACGTGGCGCCTGTATACAGTCCATGTTTCACATGCATATAGCAGCACTGGAAGCACCGCAGCTCTGTACACCTTCAGCTTTGTCTGTAGACTAATGCCACTTCGATGCCAAACGTTGGTGTATAGTCTGCCAAATGTGCTGCTGGCTTTGGAGATCCTGGTGTTTACCTCATCATCAATGACAATGTTCTGGGATAGTGTGCTACCAAGGTATGTGAATCTGTTCACAACATTCAGTTTCTCACCATTAACCTTGATGACTGGCTCAGTATAAACTGTGCCAGGAGCTGGTTGGTACATGATTTCTGTTTTCTTCGTGTTGATGGTAAGCCCAAAGTTGGCGCAGGCTTCGGAGAATCTATCCACACTATGCTGCAGATCAGCCTCTGAGCCAGCATTGAGGGCACAATCATCAGCAAACAGAAGATCTCTGATGGTGTGTGATTTGACCTTGGTTTTTTGCTTGAAGCCTCCTAAGGTTAAACAATTTTCCATCAATACGATAACTAATGTCTATTCCTGTGTCCTCGTCTCTAAAAGCATCAGTCAGCATAGCAGAAAACATGATACTGAACAGAGTCGGTGCAAGTACACACCCTTGTTTAACTCCATTTGAGACGGGGAAAGGCTCTGATAGCTCACCGTTCTCCTGAACTCTAGCCTGCATTCCATCATGCAGTTGCTGCACTATTGTGATAAATTTCTTTGGGCAGCCATATTTTGCCATGATCTTCCATAGACCCTCTCTACTGACCGTGTCGAACGCCTTTGTCAAGTCGATGAAAGCTGTGTACAGGTCACAGTGCTGTTCTTGGCATTTTTCTTGTAGCTGTCTTGCAGCGAACACCATATCTGTGGTTCCACGTTCTTTCCGGAATCCACACTGACTTTCAGGTAAAAGACCTTTGTCAAGATGAGCCGTAAGGCGATTCAAAAGGATTCTGGCGAATATCTTCCCAGCGATTGATAAAAGAGAGATGCCTCGATGATTGTTGCAGTCTTGGCGATTTCCTTTACGTTTATATAGATGTATAATTGAGGCATCTTTGAGATCGTGTGGAATGGTTTCACTCTGCCACATTTGCTGGAAGATCATATGAAGTTTCTCTATCAGAACTGCACCACCATCTTTATAAACCTCAACAGGAATTGAATCGGAGCCAGGGGCCTTTCCACTAGACAGTTGACGAATCGCTTTTTTTAGTTTCCTCCAGAGTTGGTACATCATCTAATGCTTCATTTATAGGAATTTGGGGCAGGCGGATGATGGCTTCGTCGTTAATAGATGATGGCTGGTTCAAGATATTATTAAAATGTTCAGCCCAGCGTTGGAGCATTTTTTCCTTGTCTGTAATTAGTGTTTTTTTCCATCTGCATTAAGGAGGGGAAATGATCCTGATGATGTTGGACCATAGACCGCTTTGAGTGCAAGGTAAAAGTTTTTCAAGTCATGGCTGTCAGCAAAGCCTTGGAGCTCATCTGCTTTATTACTCAGCCATGAATCCCGCATCTGGCGTAGTTTATGTTGGACGATTCTACGCATGTTGTTGAAAGCGTCTTTCTTGGATGTAGATTTTGGATCATTTAAATATGCTTTATGGAGATGGTGTTTCTCAGCCAACATCTGCTTTATATCATCTGAGTTCTCATCAAACCAGTCATTTTGTTTCTTGATGGAAGGACCCAGGACCTTTGTAGCAGTGTTGTAGATCTGCTCACTTAGGGCTGCCCAATTTGTTTCCACACTTTGGCCGTCTAGCGAGATAGATTTGAGACGGTCTTCTAAGGTGTCAGTAAATGACTGTTTGATTTTTGTCTTCTTTAGTTTGGTGACATCCAGCCTCTTTTGAGTTTTCTTCCCCTGAGGGCGCCTGGCTGGTTGGATACGAATTTTAAGTTTAGATACAATGAGGCGATAATCAGTCCAGCATTCGGCACCACACATGGACTTGGTCACCCGGACATCTTGCCTGTCCTTCTTCCTAACAATTACATAGTCAATTAGGTGCCAATGCTTTGAGCGAGGGTGCATCCAGGAGGTCCTGTTGCGGGTAGGAAGTCGAAAAATGGTGTTGGTGACAAGGAGGTCATGTTCTGCGCAAGTCTGGAGGAGACGAAGTCCATTACTGTTACAGCGACCCACGCCGTACCTACCAATAGTGCCATTCCAGGAGATGTTATCTGAGCTTACTCTTGCATTAAAGTCACCAAGAATGATGAGCTTATCTGCTTTAGGAACTGATGCAATGACTGCATGTAGTTCTTCGTAAAACTTATCCTTGACATCATCCTGGTTTGTCATAGTTGGTGCATACGCGCTAATGATGGTGGCATGTTTTCTTCCATAGAACAGAGGGATCTTGACCGTCATGAGTCGGTCATTTATTCCCTTTGGGGGCCCTGCTAACTTGCTGACAACTGCTGTTTTGATTGCAAATCCAACCCCTGCTTCTCGTCTTTCTTCAGTTCCTCTTCCGCTCCAAAAGAATGTATAACCTGCACCCTTTTCGCAAAGTTGGCCCTCGCCTGCAAGTCGAGTTTCACTCAGTGCTGCTATGTCAATGTTGTACCTGGCCAGTTCTCTCCCAATCAGGGCAGTTCGTCTCTCAGGTCTGTTTGCGTTAAAGTCTTTGTCAAGTAAAGTGCGCACATTCCATGCGCCTAGAATGAGGGGGGAAAATCTGTCCTTTCTTTTTCTTATATGTCGACCGCCGAAGTAGGGTACCCACCAACCGCGGTAAGCTGGTTAGGTAATGGTGAAGCAGGCAATGTTTAGGGCACCTTTTCTAGCCCCTTCCTCATGCCATGGAGGTGAGCAGTACTTTCCTAAAGAGGGCCTGAGCCGCCTGTGTGTAGGTCTGCGACTACGACTGCCAGCGTACCCACGCCTGCCGCTTCGCCGCTCGCCCATCGCCACAGGACTTGTTGTGAGTGGATGGATGAATGGATGAAAGAGTGACTTGCGCGGTGATTTGGATTAAAGTGAGGAAGAGTTGCGCAATTCGTCGACCTCACTCTCTCGCCTGGGTCCATCTCAATCCAGTGGCAAGACAAGTCAAGACGACTGGAGATGAAGTCATGTGCAGTGGATGACCAGGGCTTTCTACGTGCCTCGCCGTGCTCCTTACGCTCCACAGCACGTTGCTGGTAATCGCCGTCATGCCCGTTGAACCAACAGGTGGTTTCTTCCGCGCAGTCTATCGAATCCAGTCTTCGCATGCATGGGTAGGCAGACCCTAACTCACCGAAGGTTTATAACCATTCGGCTACCCTCACCTAGTTTAGCCGGCCTGTCAAAGCCGTTGTCCGGGGGTGGCCGCTGTTGCATGCTGACAGCTACGAGGAGCCACAGGTGAGAGCTGGATGCCAGGTTTGGACCAAAGGTGGCTGAGCTGCCCTGAAAAGGGCATGACAGCTCCTTCACCAGAGGTACTACCAATACCTGACTTCCCAACACCCCCCACATTCACATACACAAGCAGAGAAGGCCTACAATACAAAATGGTACAACATGTTTTCTTGTTTTAAATCCGTGCACTGTCATCTATGCCAAGTTACAGCAGGTCCATACGATTTCATGTGCATCAAATTAGATAAAGTCCGCACAATTTCATTTCCATCAAATTTCATCAAGTCAGTACAATTTCATGTGCATCGAATTACACCATGCGAGCAAAATTTCATCTGCATCAAATTACACCAAGTGAGCACAATTTCATCTCCATCAAATTATACCAAGTGAGCACAATTTCATCTGCATCAAATTACACCAAGTGAGCCCAATTTCATCTCCATCAAATTACACCAAGTCAGCACAATTTTTGTTCCCATCAAATTACACTAAGTCAGCACAATTTCATTTCCATCAAATTACACCAAGTCAACAGAATTTCATTTGCATCAAATTACATCAAATCAGTACAATTTCATCTGCGTCAAATTACAGCAAATCAGTACAATTTAATCTGCATCAAATTACATCAAGTATAACTTCATCTACATCAAATCATGTCAAGGCAGTATTAAGTCTTTTGGGTCCAATTGTTGTTTGTTGTTCGTCCATCACGGGTGATGAAGACCACTCTGTTCATCCAATTATTAGGAATATGTTAGATTACTCTATGGGTACAAAGGTGACTGATGAGCCCGATGCAGGCCTTGAAAGATCTCGGATAGTGTGGGCAGGGAATGTTTGCTTCAATTACAAATTACAATTACATCTAGTCAGTACAACTTATCTGTATCAAATTACACCAAGTCAGTACAACTTATTTGTTTCAAATTATACCAAGTCAGTACAACTATCTGTATCAAATTACACCAAGTCAGTACAACTTTACCTTATCAAATTACACCAAGTCAGTACAACTTTATCTGTATCACATTACACCAAGCCAGTACAACTTATATATATCAAATTACACCATGTCAGTACAACTTTATCTGTATCACATTACACCAAGTCAGTACAACTTACTGCATCACATTACACCAAGTCAGTACAACTTTATCTGTGTCACATTACACCAAGTCAGTACAACTTATCTGTATCACATTACACCAGCACAACTTTATAAGAGATTATAGTACTATGTCAGTAGAGTAATCCTTTACCAGCTACAGGTTTATCAGCCATAATTTTGAGTGCATTGATAAGTTAAATTTTTATCTTTTCACCAACCTTGACATCCAGTTTTGAGCACATATATTTGGGGTGCATATTTTTATTATTTCTAAAATAGTTTTTCTGATGTCTTAGTAACCTTGCCATATTTAAACTGAAGAATATCTAAAATGCATATGTATTTATGTAATTGCACATTTATAAGTTCCTGGAACAATTGATTTCAAAATGTATTTACATACAGCTGTGCTTCTTCTTTTCTCCTGTCGCTCAGCTGACCCCCCCCCCCCCCCCCCCCCCCGACCCCACAGAAAGTATTCATGTACTCCTGCAGTTGTGGTTCTTGTAGCAACTTGTTTTACATAATAAGGTCCCCCCCACGGCACAACCTCATTTAAGTCACCTCTTACAAAATGCCTGAGGAAGCAGTAATCCCATCTTACCATAGACCCTCCCCCCTCCCAGAACTACAAGGGGCAGATAATACTGTAATCGAATTCATTAAATTTGTTTGGTAACTACATTTAATTCTGCTGACCATTTTATGAACTTGGCCCAGTTACTGAGCATAGGTTAAACTATAAGCATTGGCTGGAAAAATGAGATCCTGTCAGGAGGTGTAGTGGTGTTTGAGAAGTAAAATGGCAGAGACGCCCATTCTTAGTTGTTTTTTTTCTATTTTAGTTTTTTTTTGTTTTTGTTTTTTTTGTTTGAAACGAAACCACAACTGATGCTCCAGCTTATCAACTTTTTTTCTTCTTCTTCATTCGTCCTGATCAGGACGTTGGTTGCATTGTGTCCGTTTACAGCGAAGCTGCGATATTTGCGCCTTTCGGCCGACACATCCAACTTCAGCACGGCATTTTTGGTACCGGGTTAGCCTTCCCTCTTTGATTCCTACTCACTCAGCCAGACTGCAGTGATGCAGCCTGTTTCCAGGACCACCACTTGGAGGTGGAGTAGGGTCTTGGTCAGCTCTCATAAATGAAGATGCAAACTAGGTTGAGAGTACATTTTTTTTTGGAGATAAACACAGAAATCTTGTTTTATCTCTGTGGCGTTAAATGTTATGTTCTTCAGTTGATTGTTTGTGCTCGTTTTCACACTGTGTCTAGGTTTATATATCATAGGTCCACAAGATTCAGGACAGCCACAATAGTTCATTAACGATACTTTCTATGACTCGAAGATTCCACACAACGATCAATATAACAGCTGGATATTTTAGTAACATTCCATTTATTATTCACGTAGACAATACATCATTACACAGCATGCATAATTAGGTAGATTCAGCAACTCCTATAATCCGTAGGTCCATATAAACATTACCTCATTCCTATTCCTACCTTTAGTTGTATTTAATAAACATTAATATGTTTCAAGACACTTCTATTTTAACATTTCCCATATTTCTACCGTTGGGTAGAATACACACACAAGTCGCCCATTCAGGGTCAACACACGCTCTGTCCATTTTTCCTCCACACTGCTCACGTCATGTGCGCAATACACATATCGACAAATTACTATCGTGCAGCGCTCATCAGCACCAAAATCCTATATATTTTCTAGCGTGTGGCGTGCAATAGCCGGCGCCACATTACCCGCCTGCCCCCGCCCCCCCCCCCGCCCCCGCCCCCCCCCCCCCCCCCCCCGCCCCCCCCCCCCCCCCCCCCCCCCCCCCCCCCCCCCCCCCCCACGCCCCCCCCCCCACCCCCCCCCCGAACAACTGAAAACTTAGTTTTCAGTCAGGCAATTATAATGTGAAGCGAGATTAAATCATTCATCTTATCCCTAATGCCTTATGATTACCTATCATTTATTAAATGATATCTATCTAGATAAAATCTAGAAAAAAAATAATGTCAGTAATAACAATATGAATAAATAAGTAATTATTGTCCACTTCCGTATTCGAGTTATTACATAACTCTAGAGAGGGTGTCAGCTAGGACATTGTCCTTTCCTGCTATTGGTAAAACGTCAAAATCATACCCTTGCATTTGTAGCGCCCATCGGGTGAGACGTGCATTAGTCGATTTAAAAGTCTGTAAATATGTGAGGGCTTTTTGATCAGTGTATAATTTAAAATGTGTACCCACCAAGAACTTCTGTAGTTTATGTAATGTCCATACCAATGACAAAAGTTCCCTTTCCACAATTGGATATCTGGATTCTGTCTCTGAAAGTTTTCTGCTGAGGTAGAATATCGGGTGGCACTCGCCATTAAAGGTCTGCATTAAACATCCCCCGATTCCTTTCAGAGATGCGTCTGTAACCACGAGAAAAGGTCGTCGTAAGTCTGGTAGTCTTAGTATTGGACTTTTTGAAAATTGTGTTTTGATGTTCTGTAAGGCATGGTCACACTCTTTGTTCCATATTATTTTGTCAGGCATACCCTTTTTTTGTCAGAGCAGATAGAACAGAAGTTAAAATGGAAAATCGTGGTATAAACCTGTGATAAAAGTTTATGAGTCCCAGCAAACTACGAACTTGTTTCTTAGTAGTTGGTATGGCAAGATCTAGTACCCTTTTTAGTGTAGACTCATCAGGTTGTATTGTATGTCGGCCAATCTTATGACCCAGAAATAAAATCTCAGTAAACCCAATTTCGACTTTGGAAGGTCGAGCTGTGAGGTTATGTACTCTGAGAGTTTGGAGCAACGACTGTATCCCAGCGATATGCTGTTCCCAAGTATCATGAAAAATGCAAATATCGTCCATATACGAAATGAGATCGGTGCGATTACCTAAAACGCGACGCATCATGCGTACAAATGTCGCTGGAGCATTCCGTAAACCAAAACACATGACATTGTAATGAAACAATCCACGAGAAGTGGCAAAAGCAGTCAAAGGTTTTGATACATCAGCCAGAGGAATCTGCCCAGTCACCTTTAGATAGGTCAAACTTGCTGAAGAAAGTGGCGGATGATAGGCGTGGCAACAAATCCTCCAGCAAAGGCATTGGTTCAGAATCGGATATGGTCACCTTGTTAAGGCGACGAAAGTCAATACAAATACGAATTGACTTGTCTTTCTTTCGTACTGCCACCATAGGAAAACAGAAAGGTGAATCAGACGGTGAAATAATACCCAGTTTTAACATACCATCTACTTCACTTTCCACCTGATCTCTAACATGTAGAGGAACGGCGTATGGTCGTAATGAAAAGGGGTGTAATCTGACAATTTGATTTCGTGTGTGATAATGTTAGTACGTCCCGGAAGATCAGACAAAACGTCCTGAAAGGATACCAACATAGAACGAATTTGATCCCCATGATCTGCAGGTAAATCAGTACAAATTATAACATCATTCCATGTTTCCGAAGACTTAATAGGTGCTACCGGAAACGTGGAAGGTACATCAGCGAAATTGGTTTGCACCTCATCCACCAACGCGATAGATGCATGATGGGTAGGTTGGTTCATGATAGCATCACAAATGAATTGTAACTGAGGAGGACGAGTGATGTATATGGTAGGAGCATGTTAACATGGAATGTTTTTTCTTTACCCCGCATATTGATGACGTAGTCCACGTCCGTTCTCTTTGCAACCACTTTAAACGGACCTTGCCATGTTACTAACAAGTGATCTACTTTGAGTGGCAGGAGAACAAAAACATCGTCATTGATTGAGAAAGACGTTAGTCGTCTATCTCTGTTAATGCGAGATCTGGTCTTATATTTTGCCATCTCAGATGCTTCAGTCGCCACCTGACATGCATCCACAAGATGTTGGCGTAAATCTGTAACGTATTGATAAGTGGATCTCTTCTTCTTATTATTATTATTCACATCAGATTCCATTAACAAATCATGTAAGAGAGACATTGGACCTCTTGGGTTCGCACCAAATACTAACTGAAAAGGCGAAAAACCTGTATGATTAGGAACCTCTCTGTACGCAAACAGTACAGCAGGAATAAAACGATCCCATTCTTGAGGAAATGATGTAGTCACCTTCCCCAACAATTGTTTTAATGTCCCATTCCAACGTTCCACGACCCCGTTAGAGCTAGGGTGAAATATAGCACTAAGAGAGTGACGGATACGAAGTGTGTTGAAAACATCTGACATCATACCCGACACGAACTGAGATCCATGATCAGAAAGGATTTCTTCCGGAAATCCGATGCGTGAAAATATAGACAGCAACGCATCTATTACCGACACTGTGGTAATATTTTTTAAAGGAATGGCTTCTGGCCATCTCGTACACAGGTCAATACATGTTAATATGTATTGAAAACCTCTGGTAGACCTTACAGACAGTGGTCCTATGATATCAATAGCCAATTTGAAAAAAGGGCGTACAGCAATTGTGGTGAAGTGGGATGTTATAAATATTTATAGGGGACTTAGTGTACTGACTGAGATCAGCTGTGAAGGTATATATAGCTAATAAGAGGAGTGTATTATATATATAACCTTACTTGCTGCCACATATGTATACCTCAGTCAGAATTATTCTGGAATAGTGTGATGACTACGTTTTATGTCTAGGGTATGTGTATGATGAAGTGTAAGTCAAAACAACAACAGACAGATAAACAATTTAATTTATTCCACCACACTTGACAACACTGTGACACTCACATACATATAACACTCTAAAGGATATCTTAAAGGAGTCACTGATAACTTTTCAAATAACAATATGTATTCATTGCTGTTATGAATGAATATGTGTCCTGATTCAAATACAAAGGGAACCAGGAATCACAATCAATTTTAATTACAAGTTATAAGTACAGAATTTATCAATATGAATATTGTAGTGACATATATTATTAAAAGTATCCTATGTGTGTCAGTTGTGTAGTAGTAATATGAGGTTATACTGGTTTTGTTTTGTTCAAGCTCTGTTGGTATTTGTCATCATGACTTCAATAGTTTGTCTTTATTGGAACTAGTATTGGAGATGTTCTCAGTTCCTGATATTAAAACAATTTACTTCCCCTCTTAAGTTTATGTTACAATGTTATTTTAAGATGGGGGTACATAATTTTGAGCTCAGCTGGCCACATCAGCTTATCTTGCGTGATGGCGGCAGGAAAAGACTCCTCTGCTCGATTTCTCCCCTGGGCTCTGGAGACACATCACTGATAGCTAAATGGACCAAGGAGTATGCTGTCCGACTCTGGATTCAGCAAAGCTCTGACCAGGTGCTGCTCAATACCATCAAGACCACGGTCCCACAATTCATGGAAACAAACACAGATACGTTGATTAGCAATGAATTCTGGCACAAATACTGGCACAAATTCCCATCTGCTTATGTTCCAGGCTTTTATTTAGCAAAAATAGGAGCTGGCTTCAACGCACTGTTGCTTTATCAAGCTTATTTGAACTAGTGGTCTCGAACTAACGCTCCTAAGTGAGTATATCAGCGAGTCTGGCCAATGGAGCCACGTTTCGACAAGTGTTTGAAAAAATTTTAACTTCCTACGTCTCCCCTAACAACCAAAGATAGTATTTATAGTCCGACCAATCGTGTTTAGTCTTATATTTGTTGCGCTCCAATCAATTTGGAGTTTACATGGTAGGGTAGTTTCGCACGCAAGGTTTTTTCAAACACGTTATAAAAAAATTTTATGAGCAGAAATGATTTCATGCTGTCAGGCATCCCCACTATTTTATTTTGGTTATAACTTGTTAATTCCTAGACTATTGCGTAACGTTTTACATATTCTTTGTCAGCAAGCCCTAAGGAACCCAAATATATATATTTAATAGAGCTAAAATGCTGCGTTCAAAATATGCAATTCCTTCTACCTCCTGTTTCGAAGATGTGCTGTCTGGGTACTGTAATGTTTTCAAACGTAAACCCATCTATTGTCATCTTTCTAATAAGAGTTTTTCAGGATTTAAAAACCTAACTCTGGGAAGGGTAGTGAATTTATCACTGTCCGTCTGAAAAAAAAAAGTTAGTGCATGTGGCCTTACACGCGTGATAGTAGTAATTGTGTATCGCGCGACGCGTGTTGGGGGTGGCATTAATAGCGAGACGCGTGTTTAATTTTGCATGCGTTCGGCTTTATGCCTCTCCCTTCTCTCTATCCTTTAGTCCATCTGTCTTTAGTTACGCCGTGTATAAAATGGAATGAATGAAATATTAAAATTAGGTCATTGTTCAGCTTGCGTATCTCAAATGTTTTTCCAAGAAATACAGCACACGTTTCATTGAAGAAAGCGGGTAATAATATAGTAGGCTTTTACTATCAACGTGAAAGCGTTACAATTTGCAGACGAAGCATAAAACAAAGGGGATTTCGAGTACATTCCTTGTGACAGCACTGTTATTTTACCATTGCTCTTTTCTTTATTAGAATTTATTTGGTAGGCTTTATATTTACCTTTTAATTTATATATGTGGATTAGAATATTTCACGACAGCAATATCCGTGACCTGTAAAGGTGCTGATTGATGTGCACCCTTACGTGCAACACTTCGACATTCAGCGCAAGATTTACAATAAGTTGAAATGTCTTTATTTACCCCAGGCCAATAAAAGTGTTTTAGTAATCTATAAGCCGCACGGGAAATTCCCATATGTCCAGCAAATGGTACGTCATGCGCATTTGACAAGACTAGTGCGCGAAATGACGTAGGTACTATAACTTGTTTGAGAATGAAAGAGTAATTATCAAAACATCGTATCATAATATTATCCTGCATTTGAAACCAATGTCTTGAATTTTTAGAATGTTTAATAGTTCGAGCAATAGCTAATGGGAATAAATGTCCCAAAGAAGGATCCATTTGTTGTTTTGCTATAAATATATTTTTGTCAATGTAATGACAAGTTGTAATGTGTTGAGTGTGTATAGAAGAATTTAATTCAATTGTCTCTGCAGCTTGTTGTGCTCTGGTTGTGATCGCGTTAGCAAAGGAGGGATGATTTCTCTCCCAATCAATAATATCCTGTTCAGAACACTCTTTAACCCCCTTTATGTTACCGATAAGTAAATCACAACAAGGTCGATCGAGAGCACACACTCTTACTTTTCCCGAAAAGAAAGGAGTATCTATTACCACATCTGCCAGCGGATAAGATTCAACAGTTCCACCGAAAGTTACGCACTTTATAGAGGTTCCCGTAAAGCAAGAAGAAGGAATTAGTGCCTTCCTTAGGCCAATGGTGGTGCAACCGCTGTCACGTAAAATAGAAACAGGTGTGTCAAAAACAAAACCTCTATGGATCACGAGTGAGCCAACCCCATCATTTAAAGACAAAACTGGCAGAGCATGTCCACATCTCAGACGTGGAGTAGATCCAGGTTGAAATAGAGTCATACATTCTTTGCAATTACCACTATTTTCCAGATCAAAACTACATGCATTGGCATGAGTATTATTCTCATTATTGGAAATATTATCATTACCAACGTCAAGCTGACAAGCGTGAGCTTGTGATCTTCCCTCTACTTTGACTCCTAGAAAAATGTGTTCCTCTCCGATCCACTGGACAGTCAGACCGATAGTAACTCTTTTTGTCCGTGCGAGAAGAATCATCACGAGATGGTGGTGAGACATGATGTTTGTTATTGTAATTACTGTTATTGTAATCATTACGTGAGGGTCCCGAAAAATGATGTTTGTGAGTGTAATTATTATTGGAGTATTGATTATTTCTTTGCCATGACTTTTTATTATTATGGTTAAAGTTGCGTCTCTCTATACCCCGTGAGGGCGAATGATTATGAGGGAAATTATATCTACCTCTATAGGAATTTTGATAGTCTTCCCTATACCGTCGGTCCATGCTGCGAGTGCGTGATCTATCATGAGTGACCGCACAAGCTGGCAAAGTTTCTAGGACCTTCGTCTTACCTAAAGGCAATTTTGGGTGTGCGACCGAAAATTGTTGAGCTAATTTTTCCATTTCTCCTATATTTGTGGGCTTCCTTTCTTGAAGGAATGAGAAAATTTCAGTATTTACCGAAGATAAAATTTTGTCTCTTAAGAAGAGATCATAAAGACCTTCGAAAGATTTAGTAATATTAGACAGTTCAATCCATCTGTTTAGACACATCTTCACTGAAGACACAAAGTCTTCGACATCCTTACCTTCCACAGGACCCATCGATTTAAATTTTAAACGATATCCTTCCTCATCTAAACAATATTTGCGAAGAAATACTGATTTTATGGATTCATAGTCGTTCCTTTTGTCATCAGCAATGTTAAAAAAAGTGTGTAAACTTTCACCAGTAAGTAACCCGACAAAATGTTCAGGCCATGAGGCCTTAGGTAAATTTAAAGCCGTAACTCTTGATTCAAATCTCAAAAGAAAGAATCCTATATCGTCATGTAATGAAGAAAAATTTGGTAATTTTAAATTAATGATCTTAGACGATCCTGTACCAGACGATTCTCTAGAAGAAGAAGATTGTAAACGCAATTTTTCTAACTCAAAAGTTTTTTCGCTTTCAAATTTCGCTTGTTCTGCAGCAATTTCTGCTAAACGAATTCTTTCCCTTCTCTCATGTTCCCTCTCTTCTTTCTCTCTTTCTCTTTTTTCTTCTCTCTCTCTCTTTCTTCTCTTTTTTCTTCTCTTTTTTCTTCTCTCTCTCTCTTTCTTCTCTTTTTTCTTCTCTTTTTTCTTCTCTCTCTCTTTCTTCTCTTTTTTCTTCTCTTACTTTGTATTCTGCAATTTCTTTATCTACATAAGATATCAAATCATCACCCGAGAAACCACAGTCCTTCCCATTTTGTATAAATCCTGCTTTAACTTTTACAAAGTCAGCCATAATGGACTCAAAGAGTAGTGGGATATAGATGCAAAATGAATATATATCCCACTTGTAGTCAAATGACTATACTTAGTCGTAAGGTAATTCAAACCTGTTTCAAAACCAACTGTATGTACAGTATTTATTCGTTTTGTGTGATATACTTGTCTCTGAAGTATATGATACTTATCCACTACTATCACAGAGTATCTGTAATAATCGTATATATTAACATATTAGCAATTAACAATATAATATAATCAAGTACTAAATAACGCCATTACTACCTATTTAAAAGCATGCCATACTATCACATTAGACAAAAGATTAACTGACAACGCTGGAAACAAATCAGGAAAAAGACAACAGTGTAAAAAGTCATAAAATCTTACCATATAATAAAACAGTTGTTTCCACCGTAAATGAACAGTACAGGACGAGATACAATCACATAGAACTTCTGTACATATTAAAAAAGAAAGTCAGAGAAGACCTACAGGTACGAACATAATCCTATAAACTAAATAAGAAATACACGACAGTATGTTACTTAACAGCACAGCTAAACAAATAAGAAAATATTAATCTCAGTCAGAGCGGAAATACGACAGCACTAAATGCTGAATCCCTGAAAGAGATCAATACAATCAAAATCTATAGAACGACGACAACTAAATTCATCCGAGGATATAACTGAGTGTCGTCCACAAGAAAACATTAAACATAAAAGATACACAAAAACAAGATGTGCCTGACATTTTTAGGACCGGAGACCATGACCCTACCAACATATATTCACTTATATGATTAAAATCCACGACCGCTAATCCTCGTTGTAGACAAGACGCATCAACCTCGCAAAGTAGCCTTGAATCTATGCAATAAACACGGGTCAAGGAAAGAATGTAAAGTCTGAGTTGCTCAACGCGTATAAGTGTCCTGTTCAAGACGTTCCATGTTCCTGATTACGAAATCCAAGTGGTCAGCAAATCTGTTTGATGACGTACGTAAAAGATTAAATCATCCTTCTTGACCATTGCAGACAACCGAAATGATTTCTCGGACATCAGGGTTGAAAGACCTGTCAAACCCGAAAGACTGGTTCTGGATACCGTCACGATTCTCATGATTCATATTATGTGTATAATAAATGTCCACTGGTAAGTTTATTTTAGGATTTACAAGTCCGTTCAGGTGACCTTGATGTAATGGTTCACTACACCGATTCAACGTGAAATGGCCTCGAGGTGACAATATTCTTCATAGTAACCTGTGGCCGCAATATATTGTGTCGAAATTTCATATCTGTTCGTGGACAGTCAAATGTCTGTTCAGCGACTTTAATAGAATATATGTTGTTTGGTAATAACGTCTTCCCAACAGTCCAAGGTCTTGGCATGACCTCGTACGAAAAATTGCAATTTCTATTGATTCCACAAATTCGTGTGCTTGATATCTTGCGTACTTTCCACAGTACAGCATTGTACATATTCCAACAATTAATTCCTCTCCAACGGAACGAGCCTCCCATATCTGTGGCGTTAAAAGTTATGTTCTTTAGTTGATTGTTTGTGCTCGTTTTCACACTGTGTCTAGGTTTATATATCATAGGTCCACAAGATTCAGGACAGCCACAATAGTTCATTAACGATACTTTCTATGACTCGAAGATTCCACACAACGATCAATATAACAGCTGGATATTTTAGTAACATTCCATTTATTATTCACGTAGACAATACATCATTACACAGCATGCATAATTAGGTAGATTCAGCAACTCCTATAATCCGTAGGTCCATATAAACATTACCTCATTCCTATTCCTACCTTTAGTTGTATTTAATAAACATTAATATATTTCAAGACACTTCTATTTTAACATTTCCCATATTTCTACCATTGGGTAGAATACACACACAAGTCGCCCATTCAGGGTCAACACACGCTCTGTCCATTTTTCCTCCACACTGCTCACGTCATGTGCGCAATACACATATCGACAAATTACTATCGTGCAGCGCTCATCAGCACCAAAATCCTATATATTTTCTAGCGTGTGGCGTGCAATAGCCGGCGCCACAATCTCCTCATTCTTTAATTGTTTTGAAAATGTTTTAATCATTTCACGATTCATTCATAACCCCCCACTCCCAACGGAGCAAAGGCCTTCAAGAAACACATGCCAAATCCTCCTGTCACGTGCCATCATCTCAAGTTCTGTCCACGTTTTCCTCATCATTTTCACCTCTGTTTCCAGCTCTCTTCTCCATGTGCTTCTTGGTCTACCTCTGCCTCTCTTGCCCTGGGGGTTCCAGAACAAAGACTGCCTTGTAATGCTATCAACAGGTTTCACGATAATATAATGGAAAATAAAGTTTAATTTGCTGTTTATACATATTTTTATTGCAATTTTTAACATTTTTCCCTAGTCCCTTACTTTCCATGGAACCTTGTCTTGCCAAGCATGGAAAATTTCAGAATGTAACTCCTGCAGCTGGCAAGGGATACCTGTACAACTGCATAAGCATAAGGTTACACCAAGTTACCACACCTTTACATGAGTTAAAGTAAACATCAGAAGATCTTCATAAATGTATCTCTCACTCGTCTATATCTGGATCATTTTTTTCAAATCCATCAATAATTTTTCACCTAATTTTGTAACATAATTTTACATGTCACACCTGCAGTTGTTAATTAGATTGTAGCTGAGTATTTATGAAGCAAGCCCCAATAAATCAAAATGCAAAGTCCATTGATTATAATAGAACTTTTTTTTTAAACAGGAGTTTTGCCTGATTTCATTGAGGCACGCTCTGTTAAACCTAGACACAAAGTTTGTCAGTTATATTAGGGTGCTTGTCCAAATATAAAAGACCTTGTGGTCTAGTAAAATAATATAATAGAACTGTTATCCAGAGTTAAAGCTGTCGTTTGCTCTGAATTTTTGTGTAGCACCAACAAGAAACGATTATAAGCTATCTCTTCTTCATTTCTGTCTTCGGCTTAATTATACAGTGGACGTCAGGTGTTGACATTAAAACTGATACCTGTGACATTGATGTATCTGTCATTCTCTCTTTGACATGATGCAGTCACAACAGAGCCAAGAAGGGACATAATCAATCAAACATTCAACCTACCAGCTAGAAAAGCTTCAGTGTCTGCTATTAGCTGTTTTACATCATTGTTATTTTTGATCAGGCGATGACTCTTGACCTTTCCTTCAAAGACGGGAACAGGAAGCAGACCAAGCCGGACTGTTGCCAAGAGACGTCTCATGTGAATTTTCCTAAAGAGTGAATGGGTTATAGTGACTAATACAGAGTTTTAAATGTGTGGTAAAATCTCAGCTAAAACATAAAAGAATTCCACCTTGTTTCCCCATGTGATGCCATATTGGATAATCCTGTTTAATGTAGTCATAACACTGGCATACAGATATGATAAACTTAAAATAAAATGTTAGAAGAGATGATCGAGAACAGTAGATGATGGAACTGTCATCAAAAATACAGAGTTTGTCATTAGGGAATATTTATCAAACAGATTGAATGATTGGATCTACAAGAATTTGTAAAGAAAAGTAGGGTAGATCAGCCACTGAGGGAGAAGAAGGAATATTCATCAAAAAGAGAGAGAATACATGCTGAGCTGGACCTGCAAGAATATGAAAGAGAAAGTTAGGCAGAGTGGATCAAGAACAGAGGGAGATGGTAGAATATCATGCCTACAGCATATACTGAAGAACACAGAGAAAGGAGAAAGAGAAGACAATAAAAAGATGATGATGGCTAGTGAGATGTACAAATGGAGTGAAGAAGGAGAGAAAACAGAAGCAGGGAAGAAGGAGATGCAAAAGAAGAAAAAAGCAAGGTGAAGTATAAAAATAGGTAAAATTTAAAAAAAAACTAGAGAGAAAGAGATAAGTCAGCGATTAAATTCAAGATTTAGTCCTCATAGAGAGACTGTTATTGTTGATCAGAATCAACCTCACTGCATTCTGGGCAAACCACTAGGTGCTCAGTCTCCTTCAGCAAATGTCGGAGTGTGAATGCTAACTGTTCCTGTAGCACGCTGGTTGTATACAAAATGTATGCATCCTCTTACACGTTCATCCATGCTAGTCTTACATTTGATGCCAAATTCCAGCAATCTTAGCCTTGTTGATTTATTTATTGCAGTGTTGTTCTCTAACAGGCGATCATCAATTGTCCTTAGTATCTCTTCCTTATCCATATCATATGTCCCCATCTATGGGGGCTCTTGAAGCTAGTCTGTCAGCTCTCTCATTGCCACGTACCCCTGCATGACCAGAACAATAGATCCACACCAGTTCCTGAAGACTCACGGCTTCTATGGATGTTTTCCATTAATGCAGCAGCCATCCATCCTGAACCTTCATAAGCATGGACTGAGAATGTGACAAAATAATTGCCATCGTTAATGAGTTTCAGAAAACCACCTCAGGGCCACAGTAGCTGCCTTTACCTCCACAGAGATTACACTGAAGTGGCAATTCAATCCAGCTGAATGTGACCACAGATTCGTCAGACTGCATGCACAAACACAACTCAGTGATAATCCTTTCTGCACAAAATGGTTTACAAATACCACACAAATACCACATAAATATCACACATTCATAACCCCCCGCTCCCCAAGGAGCATAGGCCTTCAAAAAACATGTCAAGTCCTCCTGTCAGGTGCCATCATCTCAAGATCTTTCCATGTTCTCATCATTTTCCCCTGTGTCTCCAGCTCTCCTCTCCACGTGTGTCTTGGTCCACCTCTGCCTCTCTTGCCCTGGGGGTTCCAGAACAAGGACTGCCTTGTAATGCTATCAACAGGTTTCCTCAGTGTGTGTCCTATCCATCACCATCGTCTTCTTCTCATCTCTTGTTCCACTGGCACTTGTCTGGTTCTTGTCATCAGTTCCACGTTGGTAACCTTGTCATACAATTTTAATCCTTCTATTCTACGCAAGCACCCATTTATGAAAGTCTGTAGCTTTTTGGTTGTTGTCTTTGTTGTTCTCCATGTTTCAGAGCCATATAATAGTACTGACTTCACATTTGAGTTGAAGATTCTTATTTTTGTGTTGGATCCGATTTCCCTTGATCTCCATATATTTCCCAATGCAATGAAAGCTCCTCTTGCTTTCTGTATTCTTATTTTGATATCACTGTCTGTCCCTCCAACTTTGTCTATATTGCTGCCAAGATATGTGTATGATTCTACATTTTGTATTGGTGCTTCTTCAAGTTCAACCCTGTTATCATTACCTGCATTTATTCTCATTATTTTTGTCTTTTCCGTGTATTTTCAGACCCAATTGCTGTGACCTCTCATTGAGTGTTTTCAAAATGTCCTGCATCTGATTACGGTTACGGGACAGAAGAGCCAAGTCATCAGCAAAATCCAGATCATCCAACTGCTTAGTCAAAGTCCACTGGATTCCATTTCTGTTGTGTGTCGTCGATGTTCTCATAACCCAGTCTATTGCTAGTAAGAAAAGAAATGGAGACAAGAAGCATCCCTGTTGCACTCCCGTTCTTATCATAAACGGTTCTGTAAGCTGTCTTTCACACAAATATCACACAAATACCACACAAATATCATACAAATATCACACAAATACCACACAAATATTACACAAATACCACACACATATCACACAAATGCCAATAAACAATCTGATGAAGTAATATGCATTCATTGTCAGAATAAGTCGATAAAAGTGTTGTAAGTTTTCTTTTTATTTTTAAGCAAAACTAAACAGTGCTCACTGACATCACTGAGACTGTATTAAACCTCTATAACTGACATCATTGAGATTGTATTAAACCTCCATAACTGACATCACTGAGATTGTATTAAACCTCTATAACACACATCACTGAGATTGTATTAAACCTCCATAACTGACATCACTGAGAATGTATTAAACCTTTATAACTGACATCACTGAGACTGTATTAAACCTCTATAACTGACATCATTGAGATTGTATTAAACCTCCATAACTGACATCACTGAGATTGTATTAAACCTCTATAACACACATCACTGAGATTGTATTAAACCTCCATAACTGACATCACTGAGAATGTATTAAACCTTTATAACTGACATCACTGAGACTGTATTAAACCTCTATAACTGACATCACTGAGATTGTATTAAACCTTTATAACTGACATCACCGAGATTGTATTAAACCTCTATAATTGACATCACTGAGACTCTATTAAACCTCCATAATTGACATCACTGAAATTGTATTAAACCTCTTTAACTGACATCACTGAGATTGTATTAAACCTCTATAACTGACATCACTGAGATTGTATTATACCTCTATAACTGACATCACTGAGACTGCATTTAACCTCTACAACTGACACTGCTGCATCCACATAAAATTTCTAAATTGTGTTCATGAAAGGTCTGCTACTGACACTTTTTCACTGACATGACATTTCTAAATTATGTGACATAAAAGCTGTATAATTAAAATATTTAAATACATTTCATACCTGTGGAATGCAGCCTGTCTTAACTTCTATTGATTTTGCATCACACTATTAAGTAGATCTAGCTGTGTCTACTCAAACACAACTACCAAAAAAGACCAGCACAGTATGAACACATTTTTTGTGATTTGCAACCCTATTTAACTTCCATAGTTACACCTTGTAAGAAGATTTCACTCGCCTTCTTATTCATAAGTTTTAACTGTGCGATAGTCTTCCTCAACAACATCCCCACCTTCATCACCACAACGACTACAAGTGTCCTTACCTTTGGGGGTTATAGTCGACCCAGCGGCAAATCGCATCAAATACATACTCCTCACAGCTGACGTTCAGTTGATCAGAAGAAAGTAGGCTGCACACCTGATGAGTGCGAGAGCAGTTAACTAAAAAATATACACGTACATACAGATATGTGCACTTGAGAGTGTGAGAACTACTTTACAGATGCACGTACATGTACACAGAGGTATGCACTCATGAACACAGCTGTACTTTCTTACAGCTCTATTGTGGAAAACTAAACACTAAAACTTTTTAAATTAATAACAACTATAAAAATTACATAAATTATAATAAATAGCTATCTCTCATGCTGAGAATGGGGCAAGAGACTGGCAGATAAAATGCACACGCAGACTCAAATAAAATGGATGTTAAAATTTGGAAACAATGTAAGCAAAACACAGGAAAAATAAGAGGAAGTAAACAGGCAATGTCAGAATGAATAAAATGCACAAATAGTGTAAAAATAAAGATGCTTTATTAGAGAATTTGAAAGATGGTAAAAATCACTGAGGACAATTGATGCTACATTCAGGTGAGCTACAGCACCACTTACAAATTTAAGAAAAGATGATGTTGATGGCACAGAGGACAATAAATAGGAAAAGGAGGATGAAGAAAGTAAAGATAAACAAGAGAAAGTAAAAAACGTTAAGCCTCTAAGCACTCTAGCAGTGACCAGGGTGCTAAGCTGGCTGTGTGTCCTGTCATGATTTATTCTCACAGCACAGGCTATGGCACTGCTTGGATGGTCCCTGGATGGACTCCCCGGAGTGCCTATCACTTCTGTTACTTTTCTTTTGTCTAGAGTCATCTTCTTTCTTTTTCACAAGTGCCAACTATTTCTGTATTTTTGTTTAATATTTATAACTTACAGGTCTTGAGTTTCACTCTTTGTTTACTTCTGTAACAACCACATCAAGAAGAAAATGTTCAACAATAATAATACAAAGATGTGTATTTACCAAATAAATAATTAATGCCTAGTGGATTAAAAAGGAAAAAAAAAATGACAGTTACTGGCAAACACCGAAAGGAAACAGTTTAACAACAAGTCAATAGATTCAAATACCTAGCACGTAATAACATCAGATGGAAGATGCATCTCAGAAGTGTAGAGCTGAATAGCTCAGGCAAAATCAGTATTCTATAAAATGAAAAATATTTTATGTAACAATTCTTTGTCAATGGAAGAAAGAAAGAGACTTCTTTACTGTTACGCAGAACCAATCCTGACATATGGGAGTGAATCATGGACAATTAGTAAACATGTAAAAGAAGAGGTTTTACAGAAGAATGTTTCAAATACCAAGGACAGATAACAAGAGTAAATGAGGATGTTCAGAAAGAGGCCAATGCACAAAGGAAGCTTATTCCTCATGTTACAAGATAGCAATTAATTTTCTTCTGGTATGTTATAAGACTGCCATCAATGGTACCTATACCTTGTAGCGGTATGGCAGCTTGCGTACCCTGACAATCCCCAGAGCTATGCCAGTGGGAGTTTTACTCCTGGTAGGTTCAACCAAGCTGGACTGGTCTGTGTGGGTAGGGGTCAGACAAAAGCTGGTACCCTGGTCCTCCAGGTTGGGGGTTTTAGCATAGGGCTGACACCCCTGTCTATGTAAAAAAAATAATGAAGTTACGGAAACAACATCAAATAAACAAACTTTGCTGCGGGATGGACATTCGGAGTCTGTGGCTCGTATGACTGTCAGTGGTGAAAGCCGAAAGGAAGCCACTGACATGAAAACGGATGTCCTGACTGCAAAACAGGATACAAGAATAGGATTTTGGAATGTCAGGACAATGTACGAGACAGGTAAACTAAGACAGGTCACGGCAGAAATGAGAAACTATAGGTTACACATCCTGGGGATAAGCGAGAGCAGATGGACAGGGGCAGGAAAAGTTAAAACAGCAACAGGAGAAACAGTACTTTACTCTGGAAGAGAGGATGGACAGCACAGTGAAGGCGTAGCCATTATTCTACAGAAAGGGATAGAAAGGACATTACTGGAATGGAAACCCATCAACAACAGACTGATACGATTGAGATTGAGAGGGAGATTCACCAACACTACAATAATACAATGCTACGCACCAACGAATGATAGCGATGAGGAGGTCAAGGATGAATTCTATCAACAACTGCAGAAAGAAATGGAGGACACACCTAGATATGATCTTGTTATAGTAATGGGAGACCTCAATGCGAAAGTTGGTACACACAATACATACAATGAAAGAACAATGGGGAAATGCGGCAGCGGAATAGCAAACGAAAATGGGGATAAGCTAATATGTTTCTGTAGCATTAACAACCTGGTCATTGGAGGAACACTTTTCCCACATAAGGAAATTCACAAGTTAACATGGGAATCACCAAATGGTCGGGACAGAAACCAGATAGACCACATCATGGTTAACGGTAGATGGAGACATGCATTACAAGATGTGAAGGTAAAAAGAGGTGCAGATGTGGGAAGCGATCACCATTTAGTAGTAGCAAAACTGAAAGTGAAACTAAGAAGGGCTGGACCAACTGTAACTACACAGAAAAGGTTTGACATCAGCAAATTGAAGGACCCCCTTACCAGAAAAGCGTTTGCGGCCGACATTAAGAAACGATATCAATTTGCCAAAAGCCAGGAAAAGACATTGACTGATGATATAGACCAGAAATTTAACACCATTTCAACAATATATAAGGAAAGTAGCAAATCATGCTTAGGATTCCAGGAAAGGAAGAAGCAAGACTGGATAACACCAGAAACACTAAACACCATAAAGATGAGAAAGGAAATGAAAAGAAAGAAAACAGAAGCGAAGTCCCCCAGGTTAAAGCAACTATATAGCGAACAGTACAGTCAACTGGACAGGGAAGTTAAACACCAAACCCGAGCCAACAAAAGGAATTTCCTAGACGATCTTGCAAAACAGGCAGAAGAGGCAGCACTGAGAAATGAACAAAGCACAGTATACAAAATAACTAAATTCATCAGCGGAAAACAAGGTGCAAACAATATTACATTAGTAAGAGATAAGCAAGGAAATCTCATCAAGACAGCAGAGGGACAGGAAACAAGATGGGCAGAGCACTTCAGAGAAACTCTGAACAAGGAAATACCAGAGACACAATTGAATGTTCCTGAGGCTGAAAATGATCTAGATGTAAATACAGACATTCCACGAAAAGAAGAAATCATCACAGCAATCAAAGGGTTAAAGAACGGTAAAGCTCCAGGCCATGATAACTTAAATGCAGAGCTATTTAAGACAGACCCTGAGCTAGCAGCAGAACTATTAGAACCACTATTTGCACAAGTGTGGAAAATGGGGACAACACCATCAGAGTGGAACAAAGGAATATTTGTCAAATTGCCCAAGAAGGGAGATCTTTCAGACTGCAATAATTGGAGAGGAATCACTCTTCTCTCAGTTCCCAGCAAAATACTAGGCAGGATAATTATACAGAGAATCTCAAAGGCAGTAGACTACAAACTGAGGAAAGAACAAGCAGGATTTAGAAAGAACAGAAGATGTGTAGACCATATATTCACTCTCAGGAACATTATAGAGCAGTGCTCAGAATGGCAAAGACAGCTTTACATAAATTTTGTTGATTTTGAAAAGGCTTTTGACAGCATACATAGGGACAGTTTATGGAAAATACTGAGGGCTTATGGAATTCCAAGCTGCATAGTGTCAATCATAAAAAGCCTCTATGCCAACTTTACGTGTAGTGTTGGGCAGAGCAACCTAACCTTCGAGGTGAAGACAGGAGTACGACACGGATGCCCCTTATCAACCACTCTATTTTTAACAGTCATAGACTGGGTGATGCGCCAGACAACAGAGGGCAGTCCAAGAGGAATAAGATGGACTACATTTTCAACATTGGAAGATCTGGAATATGCAGATGACATTGCACTGCTGGCACATTCACATCAACACATCCAGGAAAAAACGGATAGACTCAATAAATTTAGCCAGCAGGTGGGCTTGAACATCAATTTAAAGAAGTCTGAGGTCATGACGCTCAATGTGAGCAACCCTGAGCCCATATCAGTAAGGAATCAGCAACTGGTACAGACAGATACCTTCACATACCTAGGAAGCATAGTAACACCAGACGGTGGGGCAGGCAAAGACATCAACATCAGAATGAATAAGGCAAGAACAGCCTTCTTTAGCCTAAATAACATATGGAAGTCCTCCCAATACAGCACAAGCACAAAATTAAGATTATACCAGAGTTGCGTGCTTTCTGTGCTTCTCTATGGTGCGGAATGCTGGAGAGTCACAGAGAAGGAAATGTCAAAATTGTCCTCTTTTCACACAACATGCCTAAGAAAAATTCACCGAATCTTTTGGCCGAATACCATCACCAACCAAGATCTGCTTACTCGTAGCAAGCAAGAGGACATGCATACCATCATAGCTGGCAGACGCTGGAGCTGGGTTGGTCATGTCCTCAGAAGAGACCCCGATGCCATCACAAGAACAGCTATGCTTTGGACCCCTGAAGGAAAGCGAAAGAGAGGCCGACCAAAAACAACTTGGCGGAGGACTGTGGAGGCTGAGATGCAAAGAATGAACCAGAGTTGGGGCACTGTACGAAGGATGGCCACCGACCGTGCAAAGTGGAATCAATTTGTTGTTGCACTACAAGACGCCACTAGGCGTGATGGCCACTGACTGCTTTGACGGTCGGTGGTTAAGGATCGAAGAAGAAGAAGATGTTATAAGAAGAAAGTTGGCATACATCATGACTACGGGAAAAAGTTGACGAATAAAAATGACGGAGGAGCACAAAGAGAGAAGATACTGGTCAGTCTGACATCATGGCACGGCAAGAAGTCAACAACAGGACTGATAAACAACACTGGAGACAGGAAGTTGTGAAAGCCATGATTGATTATGCCAAAAGGCGTAGTTCTTTAAAAAGAAAATATAGAAATTATACGCACAAACATAAAGCCATACTCTTCCATGCTCACAAATATAATGAAATTTCACACTTTATACTAGCAAACATGATGCATATACAATCCCATACTTACATACATAAAAGTATTACATATTGCCATACATACAAACATAATGACATTACACATTTCTGTAACTCACAACCAAAAAGACATCAATATTGCCATAACTCACAAACATAAAAGAGATCCCATACTCCCAAACATAAAGGCATCACACACTTCCATAACTCACAAACATAAAGACATCATATATTCCCATTACTCACAAACATAAAGACATAACATATTCCCATAACTCACGCACATAAAGACATCATACATTCCATTACTCACAGACATAAAGACATCACACGTTCCCATAACTCACAAACATGAAGACATCACATATTCCCATAATTCACAAACATAAAAGACATCACACATTTCCATAACTCATAAACATAAAGACAACACATATTCCCATAACTCACAAATATAAAGACATCACATATTCATTCCCATAACTCACACATATAAAGACATCACACATTTCCATAACTCATAAACATAAAGACAACACATATTTACATAACTCACAAACATAAAAACATCACACATTTCCTTAGCTCACAAACATAAAGACACCACATATTCCCATAACTCACAAAGATAAAGATATCACATCTTCCCATAACTCACAAACATAAAGACATCACATCTTCCCATAACTCACATACATAAAGATATCTCACTTTCCCATAACAACCAAACATTAAGACACCACATATTTCCATACTCACCATATCTAGTGATAACTGCAGGTACTCATTGCTCAAACTGTAAACACTCCCAAAATTTTTAAGCGTATATCTAATCGCTGATTTTTCCAGCCCCTTGCAATTGTGTGCCTGCAGACATTTAGCACTATCATCACTATTATTAGCAGCAGTAACAACCACAACATCACTAATGTCACATCTAACAGCAATAAGTGTCTCATGTCCACATACAAGACTTCATGTTTTTAACACACATTATCATCATTAGGTGCATCTAAATCCACACCACAATCAACATAAACATAATTGTAATTGTTAATAAAAAAAGATAAATGTTAAAAACTGACTTAATGGACGAGGCATTACTTGGAACTGGGAGAGTATGAATAGTGGCAGTGTTTTTTCAGTGATGCTCGATAGACAGGCATATTAGCATGACGTCATAAATAAATAATTGTCTAGTAGTCTAGAAGCCAGACTACCGGAAAAGTTTAAAAATGAAAGTGAGGTACGTTGTTCCTAAAAGACGCTCATTGAGACTATAAGAAAACACCTTTAATGTTTTGTCACCTTTTCCCTGAAACTAAAAGTTCTGTTTACAGTAAGTTACTCAAAATTCTCTGATAGATGAACATCAACAAATTATTATTCAGTACCCTACCAAATCAAGGAACATGACTCGAATAACTCAGCCCAGCTTGTAACTGGTTTGGTCTATGTGACGTACGTCTAGTTTGACAAGTGAATTTTCCCTGATATGATGGATGAATAAAGGGACGTTTAGCTTTTCATAACATTAGAACCCCCGAACATTTGTTGTAACTTTTCGTTTCACCAGAGCGAACCGACCGGGACTCATTTAGTATGCGGCACGAGATCAAAGAGACAGACTGAGGGATTTCAGGGGAGACTATCGGCGCTATCAAAGACAGTAGTGGTCCCTGAAACGATTTCGCATCTCGGTGTTAAGCACGGAACCGATCGCAGCCAGAGCGAACGGGGAAAGCTGACGCAAGCAGCGAATGAAGATACGAGAGGCCAGGGGCGGCTTCTCTCTTTGGATTTGGCGGTCAGATCCCCCAAAGTCATGAGATCAAAAAAGCTGTCAAAGTTCTCATGTCCCACTCATCTTGCATTCCAGTTGTAGATATACAGATCACGTAGAAATACACTTCATCATTCGCTGGCCAGAACTTGATAGAAGCACTAGCGATATTGGAAATCTTGCTAGATCATCCCATGGATTTTGTACATATTTGCAGTGAATTCTATTTCTGTGCAAAGCGGTAATATATATATTGTGTAAAGTGATCAGTGGTCTAGTTCATTCATTATATTTCATTGGATTTTGTGTTAATTTAAACCTATTAAATTAAACCGTCTCAATAGTTCCAGTTGTAAATATAATGATCTATCTATTATATTATTTCAAAAGATAATAGATGCTTAAATTAACTTTTAAAGTCGCGAAGGAATTTATAATTAATAAATTTAGTTAAGTCCTATATTTATAGATGTGTGTTTTTAACCACTAGAATTCGCGCAGTGTTTATTAAATACATAATTAAATACTCGAGTGTATAATAGGCTTAACGGGAAATTTATCGCGCGCTTAGAAGATTATTTGTTTTAAAGTATGATTATGTTGTTATGGGTTTTCTATCTTTTTCTCTAGATTGATCACCTTTTGCAATCCCAGCAATAACGAAATCTTTCAGAGTTTCCATACTCGGTCCTTAAACTTCCAGACAGTTTGATGAGACATTTTTTTAAAGTAAATCTTGTGGTGGTCCGGTACGGCCTGGCTAGCATAATTACATGAAGGAAAGCCTACCCAAGATCATTTGATTATTATCATCAATCTAACTTACACTCTGTAAGATAAACTGGAAGATGAACAGTGCCAGTAGCGATAGTTTATATACTGCTCTATTGTGAGAGATTACCGATTTACCTGAATGTGACCGAGCCTAGTTTTTTCCTCACTGGATTAAAAACTTTCCCGGTCAGTGGCTATCATCACGCAGTGAAGGATTATACCATCACCTCATTTTTCACCCCTATGTCGAACGGGGGGGGGGGGGGGGGGGGGGGGGGGGGGGGGGGGGGGGGGGGGGGGGGGGGGGGGGGGGGGGGGTGCGTCAGTGCCATCCCATAGACTCGTTTCTTTATAATAAAAACACAAGAACTCTTAGAACTTCAAGTCCGGCGATAAGCGGGAATATTTGCTCTCAGTGAATCCTCGCATTATCTGGGGCGGGACATAGAAGGACTAGACAGTTGTCATACGTCAAGAGTTAATTATTGTGTTTATCATTCTAAGGGATTGTCTGATGCTGCAACTCGGTAAGTGTGTGGTGTATATGAGTGTGGATCCGCACAGAGTGTATGAATGACAGGAAATTAATTCTTTTGTGTAACCATTTTGTTAACTTGCTTACCTGGTAATATATATCTTTTCTGTATACCCTACATTGTTCCTTTAAGTGGGATAGTTGATAATTTGTTAACTATGTTTAAAACCCCCTCCTTTTCATTTGCTTAGTAAAGGGAAGAACAATTGGGAAGAACAGGATTTCTTTCTACTACCTATACCTAATTTGGTAACACCTCTTTTCAGAGTAATTAACTTTACTGTTAGGTTAACTTACCCGTGTTCCTGATATTATCTATCTCTGGACTGGGTTTATCTTTGTCTAATAAGCGGGAAGGGCTTAGTCGATACCAATCTTCTTCACCCCTCCCAAACTTGTTATTTGCATTTGTGTACTTATGATAATTTATGTAATACCTGATATTTGTTAGTGATTGATGTTTAAAGTGAATAAAATCACATAAACTCATTTAGTTCTGTGTTGGATGTACCCAAAGCCCAACTTTTCCCCTATTCGTTTAATATAGTTTGTATCTACGTCGTCTGTGTGTTTGAAAACACCAAATCGGTGTGCGCGCAGATGCGTGTCTGGAAAACTGGCAAATAATTGTTTGACCAGGAGAGTGGAAGAGAAGATTGAGAGAAACGATTTGTCGTAAATAAGTCTGTCTTTACTCTCCTCCAGCACGCTGTGAAGCAACTATTTAATCTCTACATTTTCTATCACTGAGCTTTCCATCATCATTTTCCACTCTAAACCGGACCACTATTTCTACGTCTCTTTTCTCTCAAAATAAATTTACGACAATATTTGGCTGCCTCGCCGGGATAATTTTGAGATACATTTGATGCACACATATTTGTGGGCTGGTTCTGAGATCTTGAGCTACATTTGAGGCAATCGCATAGCCGGGTTAAAGATATTTTGAGTCTGACTTAGTCTGGGTCTAACTAGGTAGAGTGTGAATGATTTGTCTTTGTGAATTAGGGAAATAAATAAATAATTACACCCCTAGACAAACGTCCTTTAAGTATTTGGGTTGTCCACACAGCATATTTACAGGTTGTTTTCTCTCCACAGCAGTAGAAAGTACAGATAAACAAAAATAGTTGTTATTTAAATTATTCTCTGGCAGAGAAACATTATATTTTTCTTTATAAGATTTGCTCGGGATTGCGTGATTGTTTTACAGTCACTAAAGGTTTTTGAAGTTAAAAAGAGTTGAGCTTAGCTAAAGACGGATTGTTCTGATTTAAAAAAAATTAAGTTAACAACGTCTCATCTCAATAATTGACTTTAGGGACGGAGTTTGTTGTCAGAGATTTAAAATTTAGGGAAAAAATTTTTTTTTCTCCTTTTAAATTGTTTTAATATAAATTTTTCTCAACTATTAGTAAAAGTAGATTCTTTTCCAGTGTAACTTACCATTTAGTGGCATAGTCGCTTGCGTTTAGAGCACAAAGTATGCCCAGATAATACTCGAGCTATTATAATTATCTCAGGTTATTGTTATTTATGTCCAACCTGACATTGATTTTACGTGAGTATCCCTTTATTTCTTGTACAGAGACAGGTGTCCCTCGCCATTCAGGCAAATACTCGCCACTTTCGGAGGTACCCATTGCAGCTCGGTCGGCTCAGGAGCCGCCAGTCCTTAGTCGACGACACTCCTTCAAATGTCCTCGTCAGGTCTCGAGTTAATCCAGTCCAAATCCCGGTCGACGAAAAATCCTCAAATGCCGTCGCCCGGGTTTGATCCTGTATCACCCGGTCGCCAGAGCGGTGTTGTAACCACTACGCTAGCGCGGCTCCCGTTTAGAGCCTTAATTGCCAGATAATAGCAGCGATAAGTTTGCACAGTACAGGTAGGAGGTAACACAGGTAAATTTATACTTGTGTTTTTTTCTCGTAGCGGTTCAGAGTTCCTCCCCTTCGCGTTTCTTCTTACTAGTTCTCTAGGCATACTTCATCTTATTCTTTAACAATGGCAGAGAGGATAAAGATGAGGTCCATCTTGAGGCTGGAAGCGAAAGAGGCAGGATTAGATGCAGAAGCTGCAAACGCGTTTATCAACCAGGAATTGCAAATATATGACGCGGAGCAACAGAGAGCCGAAGCTGAGAGGAAAGAAGTGGCAGAACGTCTTTTGGAACAGAAGAAAATTGAAGCAGAGATGGAAACTCGCAGAGAGAGAGAGAGAGAGAGAGAGAGAGAGAGAGAGAGAGACAAGGAAAGACAACATGAACTGGCGCTTAAGGCTCTAGAGAGTCGGGGCGCCTCTACTTCGACTAACGGAGAGCCGTCTTCGCCCCAGTCTCAATCAATGGACCTCTCCAGTACTCAATCTGCCCAATTAACTGCTATGTCGTTTTCTTTAGAATCTTTTCCTAGCCCTAACGAAAAAATTGACAGCTACCTAGAAAAATTCGAGAGACTCGCGAATCTTTATGGGTTAGAGAGTACCCGCTGGGCGCTCAAACTTTCAACGTCACTGAAAGGCAATGCTTATGACGTGTACACAAAGCTGGGACCGAATCAACATGATTACGACATGTTGAAGAAGGCCTTACTACAGCAGTTTGAGATGACTGCCCGAAAGTTTCTGCAGTTGTTCAGAAACAGCCGAAAAGAGAGCACGGAAACATTTCCCCAGTTCTCTTCACGTCTCACGGGTTATCTGACAAAGTGCATTGAATTATCTGACCTACCTCTTTCATATGAGGGACTCCTCGAACTTGTTCTTGTGGAGCAGATAAAATCCACTTTGTCGAATGAAACACGTAGATTTTTGGCGGAACAGGGGGCAGTCAGGCTTGAAGACATACTCAATAAAGCCGAACGCTATAGCAATGCAATGGCCGAACTTCCCAGCACTAAACGTAAACCCACAGATGAGCCATCTCGAAAACAGAATCTAGAGCAGTCATCCTATTCTTCCAATTCCTCTCAACATTTTAACCAACGAGATAATAATACCCAGAAACCTCCCCAGGAAAAATCGAAATTCTACAAAACCCGATCCCCCCCCCCCCCCCAACAACAATTCTGATCAACCCAACAAGCCTACGTGGCAGCGCGGCCACCAAGGTCAAGGAAAAGGGAAGACCC
This sequence comes from Oreohelix idahoensis, assembly GCA_024509875.1. Taxonomy (NCBI): domain Eukaryota; kingdom Metazoa; phylum Mollusca; class Gastropoda; order Stylommatophora; family Oreohelicidae; genus Oreohelix; species Oreohelix idahoensis. The sequence goes on from JAMPIV010002446.1 coordinate 71,521, forward strand.
CTACACCAGGAACGTCTGATCAGGGCAAACAAACCGGTGCAAACCGCATTGGATGTTTGCATACAGCCTCGAAAGGTAGAGTCAATGTCAGTGATTCTCAACCTGAGGGGGACCGACCCTCAACTCGAGGAACTGTAATTTTGAACGGTACCTCTACTACTTGTCTTTTTGACACTGGATTAAACTTCAGTTGTATTGTTGCTAGACACCTAGTCAAACCCGGTCAGGAGACAGAGGAAACCGTCAAACTTAGTGGAGTTTTCAGGAGTGATGCACCCAGGACGCTTCCTATCGCACTGGTAGAAATACACTCTGACTTTGTCAGAGGAGTTATTAAAGCGGCCATAATGGATGATCCGATCTACCCAGTTATCCTGGGATGTAGATATGTGTTCATTGGGAGACCTAAGGAGCCGATTGTGGCAGCGGTAACCACAAGAGGGCAAGCCAAGAAGGAGAGGGAGCCTGCGCCAAACTTGTTGCCGAATGAACTGAAGGAGGCGCAACAAAAGGACCCTACTCTGGCGCCCTGCTTTAAAAAACTGCCCATGGCTAAGGACCCCAGACACAACGGAGACATCTTTTCTAAGGATGGTGTATTGTATCGTAGAACGGGCAACCCGGACACGGGGAATAACCAGCTCCTAGTACCGACGCAGTACAGAAACCAGATCTTAGAAATGGGGCACTCTCTTCCCTTTAGCGGACATATGGGACAAAACGCCACTATTCAGCGAATAAAAAACCACTATTGGTGGCCAGGAATGAACTCTGACATTGTCAGGTATGTGAAATCCTGCGCCCAGTGCCAACGGGTAGCACCCAAGCACTTGACACCCCCAGTACCTATGGGGCAAATGCCAATAGTAGGGACTCCATTTGAACGGGTTGCTGTCGACATTATTGGTCCCCTGGAAAAGACCAAAAGAAGGAACAGGTTCATCCTGACCTTAGTCGACACTTGCACTATGTGGGCCGAAGCCGTACCGCTACCATGCACTAATTCCAAGCATGTCGCAGAAGCCCTTGTGCAAATTTTTACACGGTTGGGATTCCCTCAACAAGTTTTGACGGACAATGGATCCCAATTCCGTAGCCTGTTAATGGAGGAGATCTTTAAGATCTTGAGGGCCAAACATATCCACACAAGTCCCTACCATCCGGCCGGAAATGGGCTCGTGGAACGTTTTAACGGTACCCTCACCATGATGTTACGTAAGCTGGGTCAGGAGAAACCGGAAGACTGGGACCAATATATATCGGCTGCCTTATTCGCCTACCGAGAGGTACCCCAAGCGTCTACGGGTTTTGCGCCAGCTACACTTTTATTTGGCAGACCTATTAAGGGGCCACTAGAAGCCTTACTTCGGTCCCTGACAGACCAGAAGGCTGACGAGACAGTCGTCTCTGCAAGCAAGTATGTATCTGAGCTTAAGGAAAGGCTAAAGCTAGGATGGGATCTAGCTACTACCAACCTTAAGAAAGCCCGCGCTAAAATTACTAAAAGATACAACAAAGCTGCAAAAGAGAGAGAACTACAACCAGGGGAGAAAGTCTTATTGCTACTTCCAACCGGAAGCAATAAACTTCGCATCGGATGGCAAGGACCGTTTACCGTCCTTAAAAAGATCTCACGTACCAATTACAAGATCTCCATCAAAGGAAAGGAGAAGGTCTTCCACATAAATCTGCTAAAGAAATATTTGGAAAGACCGGTGCCATCCTCCGAGCATCTCCTGGCTGTCGCCATAGCAACGGAAGACGAGGAAGATGATGATGGTTGCATGGAGTATCCATTGCAACCCACAGAATCCTTTAAAGATGTCAAGTTCGGCGACAATCTCTCACCAGAACAACAAACAGAAACCAGGGCTCTACTAAAACAGTACAGTGCAGTCTTTAACGGATGTACCTGGTCGAACAAATCTCATTGAATTTGATATGAAATTAACAAACGAGACCCCTGTTCGAACCAGAGTTTACCCCATCCCGTACGCTAAAGCTGATGCACTTCGCGGAGAAATAGACAAGCTGCGTCAGGCAGGAATTATCAGTGAGTCTACATCTCCTTACAGTTCCAGTGTAGTGCTGTTGCAGAAGCCCAATAAGGAAGTTCGGCTGTGTATAGATTACCGGCTGCTAAACGCTGTAACGGAATTCCAGCCCGAACCTCTCCAAACTGTTTCTGAGTTGTTCACCAAGCTCAGCAAAGCAAAGATCTTCTCCAAGATTGACCTCAGCAAAGGTTATTATCAAATACCAGTCAAGGAGGAAATTAAACCTTTGTTAGCTTTCAGCACTAGTGAAGGACATTACACATTTAATGTGATGCCGTTCGGTTTGCATAACGCACCAGGAGTGTTCACCAGGATGATGAAGAAGCTTCTAGAACCTTTGCAAAGTCCCCATATCCATAATTTCATGGATGACATATTAATTGCATCGGAAACCTATGAAGAACATATTGCTACGGTTGCTATGCTCCTCAGGAGACTACAGGAAACGGGTCTCACAGCCAGACCTAGCAAATGTCTCATCGGGTTTGAACAGTTAGACTTCCTGGGGCACACTATTTCTCACGGATGCAGTTGGCCTATTAAGAAGAACGTGGAGAAAATAGTGGCAGCAAAAAGACCCCGAACGAAGAAAGACGTACGTTCCTTCATATCGCTATGTGCATACTATCAGAAGTACATCCAGAACTTCAACGGACTGACGGCACCTCTGACTGACCTCACAAAGAAAGGTTGTCCTGATAAGGTCATATGGGATCAAAAGTGCGAACACGCGTATAGCACTTTGAAAGGACAGTTGTCTGCATACCCCATTTTGAGGTTGCCTGACCTCAAGAAACCTTTTGTACTGAGAGTCGACGCGTCAGGTCAGGGCATCGGGTCAACACTGCTTCAAGCCGATGACAGTGACCTGAACATGCTATTTCCAGTTGCCTATGGCAGTCGGAAATTAAATAAAGCGGAACGGAACTACAGCGTAGTTGAAAGGGAATGTCTTGCTCTGATTGACGGTATCAGACGCCATCATGAGTTTTGTCTATGGTACATCTTTCACGGTGCAAACAGACCACGCTCCGTTAGCATTTCTTGGTGCCAATAAAGAATTTAACGCAAGGATCATGCGTTGGGCGCTTCTTTTAAGCGTTTATTCTTTCAAAGTGGAATATATTCCGGGAAGACAGAATGTCGGGGCTGATTTCCTGAGTAGAAACTGGTCTACAGAGGAAGAAGAGCAAACTGAAGATACCACTCATCCTAAAATCACCAATCAGGTCACCTCCATTGTCAAAAAATGAAACATGAAAAATAGTTTCATGTCTAAAAGTGGGGACGATTGTGACGTACGTCTAGTTTGACAAGTGAATTTTCCCTGATATGATGGATGATTTAAAGGGACTTTTAGCTTTTCATAACATTAGAACCCCTGAACATTTGTTGTAACTTTTCGTTTCGCCAGAGCGAACCGACCGGGACTCATTTAGTATGCGGCACGAGATCAAAGAGACAGACTGAGGGATTTCAGGGGAGACTATCGGCGCTATCAAAGACAGTAGTGGTCCCTGAAACGATTTCGCATCTCGGTGTTAAGCACGGAACCGATCGCAGCCAGAGCGAACGGGGAAAGCTGACGCAAGCAGCGAACGAAGATACGAGAGGCCAGGGGCGGCTTCTCTCTTTGGATTTGGCGGTCAGATCCCCCAAAGTCATGAGATCAAAAAAGCTGTCAAAGTTCTCATGTCCCACTCATCTTGCATTCCAGTTGTAGATATACAGATCACGTAGAAATACACTTCATCATTCGCTGGCCAGAACTTGATAGAAGCACTAGCGATATTTGAAATCTTGCTAGATCATCCCATGGATTTTATACATATTTGCAGTGAATTCTATTCTGTGCAAAGCGGTAATATATATATTGTGTAAAGTGATCAGTGGTCGAGTTCATTCATTATATTTCATTGGATTTTGTGTTAATTTAAACCTATTAAATTAAACCGTCTCAATAGTTCCAGTTGTAAATATAATGATCTATCTATTATATTATTTCAAAAGATAATAGATGCTTAAATTAACTTTTAAAGTCGCGAAGGAATTTATAATTAATAAATTTAGTTAAGTCCTATATTTATAGATGTGTGTTTTTAACCACTAGAATTCGCGCAGTGTTTATTAAATACATAATTAAATACTCGAGTGTATAATAGGCTTAACGGGAAATTTATCGCGCGCTTAGAAGATTATTTGTTTTAAAGTATGATTATGTTGTTATGGGTTTTCTATCTTTTTCTCTAGATTGATCACCTTTTGCAATCCCAGCAATAACGAAATCTTTCAGAGTTTCCATACTCGGTTCTTAAACTTCCAGACAGTTTGATGAGACATTTTTTTAAAGTAAATCTTGTGGTGGTCCGGTACGGCCTGGCTAGCATAATTACATGAAGGAAAGCCTACCCAAGATCATTTGATTATTATCATCAATCTAACTTACACTCTGTAAGATAAACTGGAAGATGAACAGTGCCAGTAGCGATAGTTTATATACTGCTCTATTGTGAGAGATTACCGATTTACCTGAATGTGACCGAGCCTAGTTTTTCCTCACTGGATTAAAAACTTTCCCGGTCAGTGGCTATCATCACGCAGTGAAGGATTATACCATCACCTCATTTTTCACCCCTATGTCGAACTGCGTCAGTGCCATCCCATAGACTCGTTTCTTTATAATAAAACACAAGAACTCTTAGAACTTCAAGTCCGGCGATAAGCGGGAATATTTGCTCTCAGTGAATCCTCGCATTATCTGGGGTGGGACATAGAAGGACTAGACAGTTGTCATACGTCAAGAGTTAATTATTGTGTTTATCATTCTAAGGGATTGTCTGATGCTGCAACTCGGTAAGTGTGTGGTGTATATGAGTGTGGATCCGCACAGAGTGTATGAATGACAGGAAATTAATTCTTTTGTGTAACCATTTTGTTAACTTGCTTACCTGGTAATATATATCTTTTCTGTATACCCTACATTGTTCCTTTAAGTGGGATAGTTGATAATTTGTTAACTATGTTTAAAACCCCCTCCTTTTCATTTGCTTAGTAAAGGGAAGAACAATTGGGAAGAACAGGATTTCTTTCTACCACCTATACCTAATTTGGTAACACCTCTTTTCAGAGTAATTAACTTTACTGTTAGGTTAACTTACCCGTGTTCCTGATATTATCTATCTCTGGACTGGGTTTATCTTTGTCTAATAAGCGGGAAGGGCTTAGTCGATACCAATCTTCTTTACCCCTCCCAAACTTGTTATTTGCATTTGTATACTTATGATAATTTATGTAATACCTGATATTTGTTAGTGATTGATGTTTAAAGTGAATAAAATCACATAAACTCATTTAGTTCTGTGTTGGATGTACCCAAAGCCCAACCTTTCCCCTATTCGTTTAATATAGTTTGTATCTACGTCGTCTGTGTGTTTGAAAACACCAAATCGGTGTGCGCGCAGATGCGTGTCTGGAAAACTGGCAAATAATTGTTTGACCAGGAGAGTGGAAGAGAAGATTGAGAGAAACGATTTGTCGTAAATAAGTCTGTCTTTACTCTCCTCCAGCACGCTGTGAAGCAACTATTTAATCTCTACATTTTCTATCACTGAGCTTTCCATCATCATTTTCCACTCTAAACCGGACCACTATTTCTACGTCTCTTTTCTCTCAAAATAAATTTACGACAGTCTACAACACACCTCACTATGTTAGATATTACTCGCAAGTTGAAGGAACTCTCAGTACGTGATGCTGAATTAAAATAATTGAAGCACTAAGTAAACAAAACTCTTGCCCGACAGTTATATCTAATTAAAGACCAAAATGGAGGACATGGACAACAATCATGGTAGAAATCTGCAAGAAGTAGACTTGGTCCGTGGACAACTTGTAACTTCCATTGGTCAGAGTGAAGAGGCTTGTTAGATACCTCAAGTTTATAACAATTGGAAGACAGTTTTGAAGCAAATAGACTTTTGTCTGATTAAAAATGAAACGTATGACATATATTCAGCCAATACCACTCAAGAAAAAACCCACTTCTCACAGTGGAATCTCATGTTTCATATATTTTTGTAAACAAGAATTGCAATTCAACTAAGAGACCATACAGTATCATTATTAATAAAGTGAGTCATGACATAACAGAGGACTAGTTAAATTTGTTTGAATAATTTATTTGCACGTTCTATATATTTTACTGCTGTTACTCTACGTTGACCCTCTGCTGTCGTGATGAGATTTCCTTGCTTATTTCAACAGCAGAGGGACACGAAACAAGATGGGCAGAGCATTTCAGAGAAACTCCGAACAAGGAGCCACCAGAGACGCAACTGAATGTTCCTGAGGCTGAAAATGATCTAGATGTTAATACAGACATTCCACGAAAAGAAGAAATCATCACAGCAATCTTTAAAGAATGGAAAACCCCTGGCCATGATAACCTAAATGCAGAGCTATTTAAGACAGACCCTGAGCTAGCAGCAGAACTATTAGAACCACTATTTGCATAAGTCTGGAAAACAGGGACAATACCAACGGAGTGGAACAAAGGAATAATTGTCAAATTGCCCAAGAAGGGAGATCTTGCAGACTGCAATAATTGGAGAGGAATAACTCTTCTCTCAGTTCCCAGCAAAATACTAGGTAGGATAATTATACAGAGAATTTCAAAAGCAGTAGACCACAAACTGGGGAAAGAACAAGCAGGATTTAGAAAGAACAGAAGATGTGTAGATCATATATTTACCCTCAGGAACATTATAGAGCAGTGCTCAGATGGCAAAGACAGCTGTACATTAATTTCGTTGATTTTGAAAAGGCTTTTGGCAGCATACATAGGGACAGTTTATGGAAAATACTGAGGGCTTATGGAATTCCAAGCTGCATAGTGTCAATCATAAAAAGCCTCTATGCCAACTTTACGTGTAGCATTGGGCAGAGCAACCTAACTTTTGAGGTGAAGACAGGAGTACGACAGGGATGCCCCTTATCAACCACTCTATTTTTAACAGTCATAGACTGGGTGATGCGCCAGACAACAGAGGGCAGTCCAAGAGGAATAAGATGGACTACATTTTCTACATTGGAAGATCTGGAATATGCAGATGACATTGCACTACTAGCACATTCACATCAACACATCCAGGAAAACATGGATAGACTTAATAAGTATAGCCAGCAGTTGGGCTTGAACATCAATCTAAAGAAGACAGAGGTCATGACGCTCAATGTGAGCAACCCTGAGCCCATATCAGTAAGGAATCAGCAACTGGAACAGACAGACACCTTCACATACCTGGGATGCATAGTAACACCAGAAGGCGGAGCAAGCAAAGACATCAACAACAGAATGAACAAAGCAAGAACAGCCATTTTTAGTCTAAACAACATCTGGAAGTTCTCTCAGTACAGCACAAGCACAAAATTAAGATTATATCAGAGCTGTGTGCTTTCTGTGCTTCTCTATGGTGCGGAATGCTGAAAAGTTACAGAGAAGGAAATGTCGAAATTGTCCTCTTTTCACACAACATGCCTAAGAAAAATTCTCAGAATCTTTTGGCCGAATACCATCACCAACCAAGATCTGCTTACTCAGAGCAAGCAAGAGAACATGCACACCCTCATAGCTGGCAGACGCTGGAGCTGGGTTGGCCATGTCCTCAGAAGAGACCCCAATGCCATCACAAGAACAGCTATGCTATGAACCCCTGAAGGAAAACGAAAGAGAGGCCGACCAAAAACAACTTGGCGGAGGACTGTGGAGGCTGAGATGCAAAGAATGAACCAGAGTTGGGGCACTGTACGAAGGATGGCCACCGACCGAGCAAAGTGGAATCAATTTGTTGTTGCCCTACAAGACGCCACCAGGCGTGATGGCCACTGACTGCTTTGACGGTCGGCGGCTAAGGATCAAAGAAGAAGGAAGAAGACTCTACATTGAACAGTTTGAAAAGTTTCACTTAACTTGCAACAGTTGTTGTCGTCCTCATACAACTGGTAAAATCCTTCAAGGAAGGTAACTTACAAATAAATATTAGTCCTTCAGTAAACAGAAACTGGTATACCAGTTACAATACTACGACCATGGCCTAGGTTGCTGCGAAAAGTGCACCTACTCACAACAGGAAGTGCTGTCTCAGCATTACAAGTAAAATTGTTAACTTGACTATACTACCATACATGCCTTATTATCTACAGATTAAAATAACATTTTGTTCACAGACCTTCAACAAATACACATCAAGCTTCATGTCTGAAGTCATCTGCTCAAGGTCTGTCCTTATCTTCTCCATGCCCTCCATGTCTATATTCATATTTATTGAAGTTGTTTTGGCTTTACATTTATACACAATAGGGAAGGCAACTCCATGCCCCAGGCTATTTAGTCCTTCCTAAAACATGCATTGTGGGATACAGTATTACTATTCTTTGCTCCCTTTTGGACCCTGGTAACAAGCAAGCATTTTACATCTAGTTACAGTACCAGTAACATAACTGTCAGTTTTATCCACTTCGTTATCCTTCAGTTACCCAAGGAACATAGATCTTCACCAAACATACATCAAGCCCACCCAAGGAACATAGATCTTCACCAAACATATGTCAAGCCCACCCAAGGAACATAGATCTTCACCAAACATACATCAAGCCCACCCAAGGAACATAGATCTTCACCAAATATACGTCAAGCCCACCCAAGGAACATAGATCTTCACCAAATATACATCAAGCCCACCCAAGGAACATAGATCTTTACCAAACATACGTCAAGCCCACCCAAGGAACATAGATCTTTACCAAACATATGTCAAGCCCACCCAAGGAACATAGATCTTCACCAAATATACATCAAGCCCACCCAAGGAACATAGATCTTTACCAAACATACGTCAAGCCCCACCTGGCACATGCCATCAGCTCAGTCATTCCATGTCATCCTCATTATTTTCATTCATCTCCAGTTATTTTCTCCACAGACTTGTCAGTCTCCATCTACCTGTCAGTCTCCATCTACCTGTCAGTCTCCATCTATCTGTCTTGCCTTCAGGATTCCAGAACAAGGTGTGACAGGTAATGCTATTTTTAATAGGTTTCCTCAATCTGTGTCCACTCCATTACCAATTCCTTCTTCTCACCTCTTGCTGCACTGGCACTTGTCTGGTTCTTGTTGTCAGTTCCACGCTGGTGACCTTGTCGTACCGTCTCAATCCTTCTATTCTACACAAGTGCGTACACTCTCAGACGTCAACTTGAATATGTTTAAAGAAAGCAGTGGTCAGCTTGAAGCGATTTGCATCTCTGTAGTTTTTCCTGGAAGGTGAAGGCCATATGAGCTTTCTCTGTTCCTCATTTGATGGGCAGCTTTGAAGCAGATGTGTGTCACCATTCAAAAACAGTTGGAGATATGGAATACATAATGAGCTATGACTGATCAATCAGCAACATTACCAAATAATATTATCATGATTTTCTCCCCTGATGGAAGTACCTGAGCAAACTGCAATATTCCGATGCAGTTTTCATGTGACAGGTTCCTGAGGAGGTATTCACAGCATAACTTCAATAATCCCGTCACGTGATACTGGTCTGCAACAGGAAGGAGCACCTCTATGTTCTCTGGAGTTAGCCGAGCTGTTCTTGTGTAGGCAAAGTCAATCAAAAGTCGTATAGCTTCTGCTGGAACTCCAGGTATAGTTATCTCCTTCTTCTGAGTGCTAATTTACATGTGGTATACTATTAGTTCATTAATTATATATTGTAATCTGTAAATAACCCACATCAGAAAGAAGTAAACTATGTTGTTTCTGTCGTGTTTGTCATGACAAGGGGCACAGTACATATAACAAAAACAGAAAAGACTGGACAGTTTAACTTCATTTGGAAAAGGAAAAAAGTCAGCAACAGACGTGATAAACAGAACTAGTGACATAAAGATGTGGAGAGACATGATCGCCAAGTCAGTCAACATGTCACTTGAAGAAGATAAAGGTGAATCAATCAATCAAATGTACTCATTCATCACCATTCAGCTCCAGAGAAGCACAGGTTGGCCAACAAATTCATGCCTAGTCCTCCTGTCCTATGACCTTCACTCAAGGTCTTTCCATGTCTCCTTTATACCTTTCATGTCTTTATCCAGTTCTCATCATACATTTTTCAGTCTCTCTCTACATTTCTTAACTTGGAAATTCCAGAACAAGGACTGCCTTGTAATGCTATCAACAGATTTCCTTAATGTGTGACCTAACCATCACCAGTGTCTTCTTATTATCTAATATACGAATCCACCCTATTTGACATCTTATATACTTAAAAAAACCACCGTCCTTTTCAGGCGAACGAGGAAGATATACTTAAAGCTAAGATGGTTTTGTAACACATGATACTAGTACTAGCAGTAGTAGTTCTATTATTAGTAGTAGCAGCAGCAATAGTACTTGCAGCAGCAGCAGTTGTAACAGTAGCAGTTAGGCCACTGGTTAGTAGCACTAGCAGCATTAGTAGTAGTAGAACTAAGAGTTATAGCAACAGCAGCTGTACTTATAGCTGCAGTCAACAAAAGTTGTAGTAGAAACTGGAGAAAACAAGACAAAAACATCTCTAGTGTGTTCACATTTGTGAATTGTGAAAGTGCTTTTAATACATTATTTCTGTCTGCCTGTTCATCACAAGAAACAACTCAAGAACTACTAAAGTTATCTATTCATACTTAAGACTGTGACAAAACTTTGTGACCAAGAATTAACTTTACTCGAGTACGACATTTTTCATTGTCATGGCAATGATTTTTTTTTGGGTCAAAGTTCATTTTAAACAGCAGTTTTTTATTTATTCATTCATCACCCTTCAGCTCCCTATAGAGCACAGGTCTTTAACAAGCTCATGCCACATCTTCCTGTCTCATGCCATCAGCTCAAGTCTCTCCATGTCTTCCTCATTCCTTTAATGTGTCTCCAGCTCTCTTCTCCATGTGTTTTTATGTCTACCTCTACCTCTCTCAGCCTGTGGATCCAGTACAAAGACTGTCTTATAATGCTATCAACAGGTTTCCTCCATGTGTGTCATAATCATCACCATCATCTAATTCTCCTCTTCTGTTCCACTGTCACTTGTCTGGTTCTTGTTATCTCTTGTTCCACTGTCACTTGTCTGGTTCTTGTTATCTCTTGTTCCACTGTCACTTGTCTGGTTCTTGTTATCAGTTTTACATTGGTAGTCCCTCTTGTTATTGAAGTTTTTTTGGCTTAACGTTTCTACAGAATAAGGTAGCCAGCCCAATGCCCAACCCTCCTTAGATGCCTTTTACGATTCTTAGTGATAGGCTACTGTGTTACTATACTTTGTTCCCATTTCTAGAGAAACAGTAGTTTACACAAGCTATTTTAAGAAGTCAAATTTTTTCATGCAGCATCGAGACATGTCATCTGCTTTGTTAAATAATGTCTAGGTTTCAACATGATTTGTAGACTCAGATACTGAGAATGAAATGTTATAATTACTGATAATCAACAAAGCAAATGCGCCTTTTTTTTTTTTTTTTTTAAATGCTAGCATGCATATTCCTTCTTGTTGTTTGAATATATAAAATTACACAAGTCCTAGCAGTAGCAATAGTGGCCATGGCACTAGCACTGACAACAACATAGCAGGTATTTGAGCTGGTAGAAGTAGTGCCTATGTTGAGTGATGATTACTCTTGTTAGCGGCAATATTATAAATGACATTCAGTGTGTGAGAGTTACCATAAATGACATTAATTGTGTGAGAGTTTTTATAAATGACATTCAGTGTGTGAGAGTTACCATAAATGATACCAAGTGTCTGAGAGTTACTGTAAATGTAATAGTAGTGCTAATATCAGTAAACATGAAAAAGTGGGAACAGTTATAGTAACACATCAATCAACAATCAATCAATACCCTTTAGCTCCCCTAAGAGCATAGGCCTTCAACAAACTACATGCCAAGTCCTCCTGTCACATGACATCCCCTCAAGGTCTTTCCATGATTTCCTCATCATTGTTATTTCTGTCTCCAACTGTCTTCTCCATAGGCTTCTTTGTCTATGGTGACCTCTTTTACCCTGAGGATTCAAGAACAAGAACTGCCTCGTAATGCTATCAACAGGTTTCCTCAATGTGGGTCCAATCTATCACCAGGATCGTTTTCTCATCTCTAGTTCCACTAGCACTTGTCTGGTTCTTGTCATGAGTTTCATGTTGGTGATTTTGTCATACTATTTCAATCTTTCTATTCCATGCAAGCTCACCATGTAGTTGCCAGAGGAGCTCACCATGTAGTTGCCAGAGGAGCTCACCATGTAGTTGCCAGAGGAGCTCACCATGTAGCTGCCAGAGGAGCTCACCATGTAGTTGCCAGAGGAGCTCACCATGTAGTTGCCAGAGGAGCTCACCATGTAGTTCCCAGAGGAGCTCACCATGTAGTTGCCAGAGGAGCTCACCATGTAGTTCCCAGAGGAGCTCACCATGTAGTTCCCAGAGGAGCTCACCATGTAGTTCCCAGAGGAGCTCACCATGTAGTTCCCAGAGGAGCTCACCATGTAGTTCCCAGAGGAGCTCACCATGAAGTTCCCAGAGGAGCTCACCATGTAGTTCCCAGAGGAGCTCACCATGAAGTTCCTAGAGGAGCTCACCATGTAGTTCCCAGAGGAGCTCACCATGAAGTTCCCAGAGGAGCTCACCATGTAGTTCCCAGAGGAGCTCACCATGAAGTTCCCAGAGGAGCTCACCATGTAGTTCCCAGAGGAGCTCACCATGTAGTTCCCAGAGGAGCTCACCATGTAGTTCCCAGAGGAGCTCACCATGTAGTTCCCAGAGGAGCTCACCATGTAGTTCCCAGAGGAGCTCACCATGTAGTTTCCAGAGGAGCTCACCATGAAGTTGCCAGAGGAGCTCACCATGTAGTTGCCAGAGGAGCTCACCATGAAGTTCCTAGAGGAGCTCACCATGTAGTTCCCAGAGGAGCTCACCATGAAGTTGCCAGAGGTCTCTAAAGAGACAAAGAAAGAACAGGACTACTGCACCCTCAGACTTATTGTAAAAAGCATCAAATTTGAGGCTGGACATGGGAGCTTGTTATCTCATCCTGTCAAACAAACTGCCACAAGAATCACTTCTGTACAACATATAAATGCTTCATGCAGGCTTCCTGCAGGGGGACCATCTGTAGTAGTGGCTACATGCTTCCTAGTCAGCACAAAGGAAAATGATGATTCTAGGTAAGCATCCCTTTGTTGGTTGTTGGTTTTTTTTGTTCCCCATGTTTCACAGCCATACAATGATTCTAGGTAAGCATCCCTTTGTTGGTTGTTGGTTTTTGTTGTTCCCCATGTTTCACAGCCATACAATGATTCTAGGTAAGCATCTCTTTGTTGGTTGTTGGTTTTTGTTGTTCCCCATGTTTCACAGCCATACAATGATTCTAGGTAAGCATCTCTTTGTTGGTTTTTGTTGTTCTTTTTTTGTTCCCCATGTTTCACAGCCATACAATGATTCTAGGTAAGCATCCATTTGTTGGTTGTTGGTTTTTGTTGTTCCCCATGTTTCACAGCCATACAATGATTCTAGGTAAGCATCCATTTGTTGGTTGTTGGTTTTTGTTGTTCCCCATGTTTCACAGCCATACAATAGTAGTATATAATAGTAATATACCTGAAAGCGTGGCTAGTGAACAATGACTTGAAGTAAGGGCTGCACGCAGACATGATGTTTCGGTGGATTGGGTAAGACTGGTTCTTGACCTAGTGTGGAAGGGTTAGGGACATTCAATGAAGTAAACAAATGAGTGTGAATTTAGGATGAAGGAGTAGATTTGTTTGGGAAATAAATACATTTTGATATGATCACATAAATAGTGCATGTGACAGACCTACACTCTGATACTTCTTCTTCTTCGTTCGTCCTGAAAAGGACGTTGGTTGCGTTGTGTCTGTTTACGCTAGAGCTGCGATATCTGCGCCTTTCGGCCGACACATCCAACTTCAGCACAGCATTTTATGGGACCGGATTTGCCTTCCCTCTTCGATCCCTACTCTCTCAGCCAGACTGCAGTGATGCAGCCTGTTTTCATGACCACCACGTGGAGGTGGAGTAGGGTCTTGGTCAGCTCTGGTTCGCTGACCCTGACGCAAGCAGTCAAGCTATGGGTCGCTGACTGCATTCTCTATTGCTGCATCTTTGGGTCCCTTTGATACAAGCACAATCAGTGTGTACAAGAGACCTACACTTTGATATAAACACAATCAGTGTGTACAAGAGACCTACACATTGGCACAAAACAAATCAGTGTGTACAAGAGACCTACACTTTGATACAAGCACAATCAGTGTGTACAAGAGATCTACACTTTGATACAAACACAATCAGTGTGTACAAGAGATCTACACTTTGATACAAGCACAATCAATGTGTACAAGAGATCTACACTTTGACACAAACACAATCAGTGTGTACAAGAGATTGTGACGTACGTCTAGTTTGACTAGTGAATTTTCCCTGATATGATGGATGATTTAAAGGGACCTTTAGCTTTTCATAACATTAGAACCCCTGAACATTTGTTGTAACTTTTCGTTTGCCAGAACGCATTCCACCGGGACTCATGTAGGATACAGCGACGAGATCAAAGAGACAGACCGAGGGATCTTAAGGGAGACTATCGGCGCTATCAAAGACAGTAGTTTTCCCTGATACGAGACGCAGTTGCTTGCCGCTAATTTCGCGTCTCGGTGTCAATCGAGGAACCGAGCGAACGGGGGAAAGCGAAACGGGCAGCAGCGAGCGGATACGAAGACCAGGGGGCGGCTTCATCTCTTGATTTGGCGGTCAGATCCCCAAAAGTTCGTGAGATCAAATAAGTTGTCAAGTTTATCATGTCCCACTCAACTTACATTTCATTTTAGCTAAATAGACCATGAAGAACTAGACACGTTATCACTCGCTGGCCAGACTTTTACAGAAGCACTAGCTTTATTGAAATCTGGTTATAGATTTTCCCCTGGATTTTATATATATTTGCAGTGATTTCTAATTCTGTGCAAAGCGGTAAAATATATATTGTGTAAAGTGATCAGTGGTCTAGTCATTCTATTTCAAGGGATTTTGTGTTAATTTAAATCTATTTAATTAAACCATCTCAAGAGTTCCAGTTTTAAATATAATGATCTATCTATTATATTATTTCAAAAGATAATAGATGCTTAAATTAACTTTTAAAGTCGCGAAGGAATTTATAATTAATAAATTCAGTTAAGTCCTAGTTTTATAGATGTGGGTTTTTAACCACTAGAATTCGCGCAGTGTTTATTAAATACATAATTAAATACTCGAGTGTATTATAGGCTTAACGGGAAATTCATCGCGCTTTATAAGGTTATTTGTTTTCGGTATATTACATGTCTTTTTTTTTCTTTCATACAGAGTGATCGTAACCTGTGCGATCCCAGCATTAAGAAAGCAATAAAGAAATCAATCTAAGCAAAGCAAAGCATAAACAGTGTGTAAGAGTTCCCCTGACGCAGAACTTGTTGAGACTGTGTAAATTTTTAATCTTTGAGGCGATTCTATGTTTGGAATTCCGCTATCTAACTTATAGCAAAGAAAGCACACCCAAAGACAAATTTAACGCACCATCAAACAACTTAAGTCGTAACGGGAAGAAGAACACTGGCCCGAGCTTTGTTAGTTTACTGACACAGAGAGATAATCATAATTTCCTGAACAGTGATGTGACTAGTTTTCTCACTGGACTTAAACCATACCTCACGGATAAAGTGTACCAGCACGCGTAAGAATTTTATTATCCGCGGCATAGTCAAATAGACCACACCATCCTCACCCCGGTATCAGAGACCGTGCCCTCCCATAGAAACTGTTATTAAGAAAAGAGACACAACTACAGATTCATTTTCCAGCGATTACGGGACCCTTTTATGTGCTGACCGCCTACCCGATAATCTGGGGCTAGAACTTGAACAAACACTCATACATTTAGTTGAGGTGTGACTGCTGTTGTGTTATTCTATGGAGTGCAAGATTTTTTCACAATCGGTAAGTGAGAGCAAGATGAGTGAAGGCCTTTGCTAGCGCGTGTATGAATGACAGGAAATTAATTCTTTTGTGTGACCATTTTGTTAACTTGCTTACCTGGTAACATATATCTTTTCTGTATACCCTACATTGTTCCTTTAAGTGGGATAGTTGATAATTTGTTAACTCTGTTTAAAACCACCTCCTTTCCATTTGCTTAGTAAAGGGAAGAACAGCTGGGAAGAACAGGGTTTTTTTTTTTTCTATCACTTATACCTAACTTGGTAACACCTCTTTCAGAGTAATTAACTTTACTGTTAGGTTAACGTACCCGTGTTCCTGATATTATCTATCTCTGGACTGGGTTTGTCTTTGTCTAATGAGCGGGAAGGGCTTAGTCGATACCAATCTTCTTCACCCCCTCCCAAACTTGTTATTTGCATTTGTGTACTTATGATAATTTATGTAATATCTGATATTTTTAGTGATTGATGTTTAAAGTGAATAAAATCACCTAAACTCATTTAGTTCTGTGTGTTGGATATACCCAAAGCCCAACATTTCCCCTATTCGTTTAATATAGTTTGTATCAACGTCGTGTGTGTGTTTGAAAACACCGAATCTGTGTGCGCGCAGATGCGAGTCTGGAAAACTGGCAAATAATTGTTTGACCAGGAGAGTGAAAGAGAAGATTGAGAGACACGATTTGTCGTAAATAAGTCTGTCTTTACTCTCCTCCAGCACGCTGTGAAGTAACTATTAAATCTCTACATTTTCTATCACTGAGCTTTCCATCATCATTTTCCACTCTAAACCGGACCACTATTTCTACGACTCTTTTCTCTCAAAATAAATTTACGACAGAGATCTACACTTTGACAAGAGATCTACACTTTGATACAAGCACAATCAGTGTGTACAAGAGATCTACACTTTGATACAAACACAATCAGTGTGTACAAGAGATCTACACTTTGACACAAACACAATCAGTGTGTACAAGAGATCTACACTTTGACACAAGCACAATCAATGTGTACAAGAGATCTACACTTTGACACAAACACAATCAGTGTGTACAAGAGATCTACACTTTGACACAAACACAATTAGTGTGTACAAGAAACTTACACTTTGACACAAACACAATCAGTGTGTACAAGAGATCTACACTTTGACACAAACACAATCAGTGTGTACAAGAGATCTACACTTTGACAAAAACACAATCAGTGTGTACAAGAGATCTACACTTTGACACAAACACAATTAGTGTGTACAAGAAACTTACACTTTGACACAAACACATTCAGTGTGTGCAAGAGACTTACACTTTGACACAAACAATGAGCGAGAGGAACCCAGATTTTGATACGTAAGAGACCCATATTTTGACAGAAACACTGGTTGCAAGAGACCCACACTTTGACACAAGCACAAACTGCGTGCAAGAGACTTAAATTTTGACACAAACAATGTGTGTGAAGGACCCAGATTTTGATACAGTGTGTGTGAGAGACCTACTTTTGACATAAGTAGTGGCTGCAAGAGGCCCATATTTTGACACAGGCACATCAACAGTATGTCCCACAGACCCATATATTGAAAAAAACACACAAAATGCACATGCGAGAGCCCGACACTTTGACAAAAACATGCACGAGATGATTCATATTTTTGACAGACATAAAAAAACAGCATGTGCAAGAGACCCACATTTTAGCATGTAGTTAATGTGCAATAGAATCATTTACATAAATGCACAGACGTGGAAAGTGGCCATGTGATGGCACAAACAAAGATGCTTAATAAAACGCTGTAAGAAACAATAATAAAAAAAAGTGTGACAGAACAGAGACCTAAAAAAAAATTTTTTTCAAATATACACCACGGAATGAGTGATTACATCACCAGTGGAAGGATGTGACACAATTAAAGGGGATAGAGAGGTGTGCCTGTGTGTGTAAGGTATGAGAAGGAAAACCTGGACAGCAAAAACAAGTTACTAGCACTGACAGAAAATAAGGAATATTGATAAACTGACAAATAACCCTATCATTATGTGGGCTTATCCTGCCTGCAGGTTGACAATCTTAAATGTTCAGTCGTCCCTCTATTGTTGTATTCTAGAACACTGTAGTTTCATTCTTATCTTTCCCTTACTCTGTAAGTCTATAATACATTTTAAGTGTATTCTCCACTCCCTTACTCCGTCAAATTATAACAACATCCTGTGTATTTTTCTACTCCTTTACTTCATCAAGTTATAACAATATTTTAAGTGCATTTTCTGCTCCCTAACTCTGTCAAGTTACAACAATATTGTAAGTGTATTTTTCTACTCCCTTACTCCATCAAGTTACAACAATATTTTAAGTGTATTTTTCTACTCCCTTACTCCATCAAGTTACAACAATATTGTAAGTGTATTTTTCTACTCCCTTACTCTATCAAGTTACAACAATATTTTAAGTGTATTTTTCTACTCCCTTACTCCGTCAAGTTATAACAATATTTTAAGTGTATTTTTCTACTCCCTTACTCCGTCAAGTTATAACAATATTGTAAGTGTATTTTTCTACGCCCTTACTTCGTCAAGTTATAACAATATTTTAAGTGTATTTTTCTACTCCCTTACTCCGTCAAGTTATAACAATATTTTAAGTGTATTTTTCTACTCCCTTACTCCGTCAAGTTCTAACAATATTTTAAGTGTATTTTTCTACCCTCCTCACCTTTGCCTTTTGCCAGTGGTGTTGTGTAATCTTTGTACATTACAATGTCATAAACATAACATACACTTGTATTTTATGTAATTGAAAGTTTTGTGTTTTTTCTTTCATAAGCTATCATTCGACATTCATCATAATCATCCCCATCTCCTTTTTTCACTCCTTATGAGGGCCCCTTATGAGGGCCCCTTTGCGCTTTCAAAGGTGGTTTTTGTAGCAATTTGTTTGACATGATAAGATTGCCAGCCCCAAGCTCAGCCTCATTTTAAGCCTCTTATAATAATCACTCCTGATTAGTGCTTGGAAAACATAAAAATGAAAAACAAGGAATTCAAAATGTGAGAATATTAACATGAGAAAAAGACTCAATGTAGCAATATCAAAAGAGATTTCACATGACAGACTGAGAATCAAACACTTGTAAGACAGATGGTGAAAGAGATAATGAGGGACAAAGTCTGAGTCAAACACTTCATGTGAGGCAGAGATAAGAAAGAGATAAAAAAGGACAAAGTACCTTGATCACAGCATCACAAAATTTGCCAGCTTGCCTCAACTCCGCAAGAATACCAAACAAGGCATCACCGTTTCTATAGCAGCCGTCACCACCTGATTCTAAATCCAGCTCATCAATGTCAGCGTCCATAATGAATTATCATAAAATTTTTCCGTTTACGGCTCCCAGCTAATGATTTGTTGTTTTTAATTAGCAGATCGTGCAGATGAAAATAAACTTGCAACAACTTGTGTTTAACAGGGAATCTGAAATATATAACACACACAGACTTAAACAGATGTACTCTTGTCTGTATGAATGCTTGTATGAGTATGTATGCACGTATTCATACACAGGACCTATATTTTTATGTATTTTTATATATGCCACATAAAAAGCATATAGTAATGTAGTTCCTGGGGGTCTCTTAAGAGACCAAACAAAATAAGATGACTGCTCCCTCAAGTAAAATATACAAGGCAACTAATATGAGGTTGTTCATGAGGGTTGGCTTGTCAAACAATTTGCCTACAAGAGTATGTCAATGTTTTGTGTAGGCTTCCCTAGGACCAGTTACAGTGGTGGCACCATGCTCCACTGACAGCAAAAAGGAACATGATGATGATGTGTCATCTGTCTGTCTATCTTTTTCTTTGATCCTTAGCCGCCGCTTGTCAATGCAGTCATTGGCCATCACGCCTGGTGGCGTTTTGTAGGGCAGCAACAAACGGCTTCCACTCTGCTCCGTTGGCGGCCATCACTCGTGCAGTACCCCAGCTCTGGTTCATTCTTTGCATCTCGACCTCCACAGTTCTCCACCAAGTTGTTTTTGGTCTGCCTCTTTTGCTTTCCTTCAGGGGTCCATAGCATAGCTATCTATGCAAGCACCCATTAATAACAGGACTAGCTCACATCATAATTATTGATAGTGCTGCTTGTCAGTTTAGAAGTCATCCTAATTTTCTGTCCATGTCAGTTACTACCTCGTATTTTGTGATGTTTGGTTATTCTATGCAAGCCTTAAGGTGGCTGCCAGAAACTCCATTAACCAGAGCAGTTATTGTGTTGATCTCTCCAAGTCTCAGTCCATGCTTTGGAAGGTTTCAAAATGGATGGCTATGACATGAATGTAGAGCATACATAGAGGCCTCAAACCTTCAGAAACTAGTGTGGACTTACTGTCCTGGTCATGCAGGAGTATGTAGCAAGGAAGATGCAAACAGATTAGCCTCAAGAGCACCCATAGTGTGGACACTGGATATGGATAAGGCAGAGATACCAAGGTCAGATAGAGTGTCTGATTGGCAGAGTGGTTAGAGCGCTGGTCTCTCAAGGCAAAGGTGCTGGGTTCGAATCACGCTACCGACATGCTGCAGTCTACCCAGCTGTAAATGGGCACCTGACGTTGAGTTTGGGAAGGAAAAGCAGCAATGAAGGGAACCGATCACCCCACCTCTCGATGATGGACCTAATATGGTGAAGTCTCTAACACTTCACTCCCCTATGGTAGTATCTGCGATGGAACTACCTTTTTTACCTAGGACAATTAATGACCATCTGTTAGAGAATGACAATGTAATCGATGAGTCGACTTGGCTAAGGCTATCAGAATTTGGCATCAAATGTAAAACGAGCAGGGATGGACATATGAGAGAATGCAGCAATCGCATATACAGCCTACATGCTACAGGAACAACCAAAATTCATACACTTTGACATTTACTAAGGGATAGTGAGCACCTATGGGTTTGCCAGGAGTGCAATGATGTCAATACTGAAGAACAATAATAGGTCCTAAATAAATTTACGTTACGGTATACTCGTTTTAGTTATCTTGCCAAAACATCATCTGTTGATTTACTGGACAAAAATGAGTGAAGGAGTTAGCTCATGTTGGATGTTCATTAAATGAGTAAGTTTATATAGGAAATGTTGATCATTTAATTTTTTGGTAATTTCCTATTACTCGTACCTTTTTGCTCCGCAGTGAATATGTGTAGTTAAGTGTTCTTTCGTAGCAGTTAGGGTTAGTATTAGGGTTAGGATTAGTATGAGGGTTAGGATTAGGGTTTGGTTTAAGGTTAGTGTTAACCCTAATCCTAACCCTAATACGAACCCTAAACCTAACCCTAACTGCTTTTTTTTTTAAAATTTGATGGTGAGAAATATCTCGTTCAACCTCTGATGAGTTGTAATTAGGATATATATTGTTTTCAATTCCAAATAATATGAATAATTACCAATACATGAAAGTGGCGTAACATCTCCTATCCAATCACTGTAAATTTGGCAATTCAAAATTACTAATTTTGAGATCATGTTAAAAGAACTAAACAAACAAACAAAAGATAAAACAAAACAAATAAGACTAAAAAATAAATAAACAGTGGGAGGGGTGTAAATACCTGTGTGTTTAGTTAGATATTTAACTGACTTTCATTCATTAGGCTTTCACTGCAGTACCTTCAGTATTATGTTTTACCCGTCAACTCATGCAACATGTGATAGATTCTTCGTGTCATAATATCTTATGGGACATAAATTAAGGCTAAGGCGCATCCTAGTGTTCTTGTATAAAAACTTCTTCTTCTTCTTTGATCCTTAGCCGCCGACCGTCAAAGCAGTCAGTGGTCATCACGCCTGGTGGCGTCTTGTAGGGCAACAACAAATTGATTCCACTTTGCTCAATCGGTGGCCATCCTTCGTACAGTGCCCCAACTCTGGTTCATTCTTTGCATCTCAGCCTCCACAGTCCTCCACCACATTGTTTTTGGTCGGCCTCTCTTTCGTTTTCCTTCAGGGGTCCAAAGCATAGCTGTTCTTGTGATGGCATCGGGGTGTCTTCTGAGGACATGGCCAACCCAGCTCCAGCGTCTGCCAGCTATGATGGTGTGCATGTCCTCTTGTTTGCTCCGAGTAAGCAGATCTTGGTTGGTGATGGTATTCTGTGAATTTTTCTTAGGCATGTTGTGTGAAAAGAGGACAATTTCGACATTTCCTTTTCTGTAACTCTCCAGCATTCCGCACCATAGAGAAGCACAGAAAGCACACAGCTCTGATATAATCTTAATTTTGTGCTTGTGCTGTATTGAGAGGACTTCCAGATGTTGTTTAGGCTAAAAAGGGCTGTTCTTGCTTTATTCATTCTGATGTTGATGTCTTTGCCTGCCCCGCCATCTGGTGTTACTATGTATTCTAGGTATGTGAAGGTGTCTGTCTGTACCAGTTGCTGATTCCTTACTGATATGGGCTCAGGGTTGCTCACATTGAGTGTCATGACCTCTGACTTCTTTAAATTGATGTTCAAGCCCACCTGCTGGCTATACTTATTAAGTCTATCTGTTTTTTCCTGGATGTGTTGATCTGAATGTGCTAGTAGTGCAATGTCATCTGCATATTCCAAATCTTCCAATGTAGAAAATGTAGTCCATCTTATTCCTCTTGGACTGCCCCCTGTTGTCTGGCGCATCACCCAGTCTATGACTGTTAAAAATAGAGTGGTTGATAAGGGGCATCCCTGTCGTACTCCTGTCTTCACCGCAAAGGTTAGGTTGCTCTGCCCAACACTACACGTAAAGTTGGCATAGAGGTTTTTTTATGATTGACACTATGCAGTTTGGAATTCCATAAGCCCTCAGTATTTTCCATAAACTGTCTCTATGTATGCTGTCAAAAGCCTTTTCAAAATCAACGACATTAATTACCGCTGTCTTTGCCATTCTGAGCACTGCTCTGTAATGTTCCTGAGAGTGAATATATGATCTACACATCTTCTGTTCTTTCTAAAACCTGCATGTTCTTTCCTCAGTTTGTGGTCTACTGCTTTTGAAATTCTCTGTATAATTATCCTGCCTAATATTTTGCTGGGAACTGAGAGAAGATCTTGTTTCCTGTCCCTCTGCTGTCGTGATGAGATTTCCTTGCTTATCTCTTACTAATGTAATATTGTTTGCACCTCGTTTTCCGCTGATGAATTTAGTTATTTTGTATACTGTGCTTTGTTCATTTCTCAGTGCTGCCTCTTCTGCCTGTCTTGCAAGATCGTCTAGGAAATTCCTTTTGTTGGCTCGGGTTTGGCGTTTAACTTCCTTGTCCAGCTGACTGTACTGTTCGCTATATAGTTTCTTTAACCTGGGGGACTTCGCTTCTGTTTTCTTTCTTTTCATTTCCTTTCTCAGTGTTATGGTGTTTAATGTTTCTGGTGTTATCCAGTCTTGCTTCTTCCTTTCCTGAAATCCCAAGCATGATTTGCTGCTTTCCTTATATATTGTTGAAATGGTGTTGAATTTCTGGTCTATATCATCAGTCAATGTCTTTTCCTGACTTTTGGCAAATTGATATCGTTTCTTTATGTCAGCCGCAAAATCTTTTCTGGTAAGGGGGTCCTTCAATTTGCTGATGTCAAACCTTTTATGTGTAGTTACAGTTGGTCCAGCCCTTCTTAGTTTAACTTTCAGTTTTGCTACTACTAAATGGTGATCACTTCCCACATCTGCACCTCTTCTTACCTTCACATCTTGTAATGCATGTCTCCATCTACCGTTAAATGTGGTCTATCTGGTTTCTGGCCCGACCATTTGGTGATTCCCATGTTAATTTGTGAATTTCTTTATGTGGGAAAAGTGTACCTCCAATGACCAGGTTACTAATGTTACAGAAACTTATTAATTTATCCCCATTTTCGTTTGCTGTTTCGCTGCCGCATTTCCCCATTACTCTTTCATTATATGTATTGAGTGTACCAACTTTCGCATTGAGGTCTCCCATTATAAGGTCACGGCAGAAATGAGAAACTATAGGTTACGCATTCTAGGGATAAGCAAGAGCAGATGGACAGGGGCAGGAAAAGTTAAAACATCAACAGGAGAAACAGTACTTTACTCTGGAAGAGAGGATGGACAGCACAATGAAGGTGTAGCCATTATTCTACAGAAAGGAATAGAAAGGACATTACTGGAATGGAAACCTATCAACAACAGACTGATTAGATTAAGATTGAGAGGTAGATTCACCAATACTACAATAATACAATGCTACGCACCAACGAATGACAGCGATGAAGAGGTCAAGGATGAATTCTATCAACAACTGCAGAAAGAAATGGAAGACACACCTAGTGTATTATAGTGTATAAAAACAATGCGACACAATTTTAGTGAATCAGTGTTAGCCTAATGCTTACCTACTGATTTGATACAGCGATGTCAGTGTTTAGCCATGAAACCTATGTTTATGGTTTACGTTCTCCAACAGACCACGCGCATATTTAAAAATCTTGAGCATACACATTAGTTTAGTAAAACACACGATGGTTACTGCTGAGCTTTCGTGATGTTTTTCGCAAATACTATGCTTTTGTTGCAGTCACAAAAACCATTTTCGAATGTGACCTTATATAAGTAAGAAAGCAGCCATTATTACGTCAGCAAATGATGAGCACTGAAACAATCTTCAAATGCGCTGCACCGGTGCGCAATTTGCAGCTCCTCGAGTGTAATGTCCGCATCTGATAAACCATTTTTCATTTTAGTACCATGTGGAGCATGGTGATATAATTCTTGCTCGCAACATTTGATCAGAAAACTAATTTATTTCAGACAATAATGTATGAAATTGTAGAAGAACGCAGTGGCCGAAGAAGAAATTTTTCCAAAAACGCCCCTTATTTCTTTTGTACCGGTACTTCTCTTTGTAAAACTGACAGTCGTGCCGATTTGCTGGGGAATGCTATTTTACATTCATTTTACTGCAATAATTGTTTGTCTAAAAATAGCTGTACCCTTGCGAATATTTCGCGCGAAGGGGGAATTTCAAATAGATATATTGCGAACTTATAAGTTATTATTCTTTTTTATTTTCGTCCAGTTCCTCATTTGTGATTTGGCTAACCCATTTCAATAATTCTGTCCTGCGCAAGCATCCATTTATGACAAAGAGTGCTTGTATTTACTCAAATGACTTTATTATATCCTGAGTATTATCTCATTTCGACCAAAATGAAATTGTGTGAATTACATATATTTTTCCAAAACTCAGGGATCGTTGACAAATTAAAGAAGATACCCCAAAGCCAGTTCCTTCTGAGGATACTCTGTGTCTCATCTTTTCTATACCTGAAGATCGTCTGCTGTATGATGTTCAAGACGCAACCAAGACTTTACCGGTGGTGTTGTAACTCGTTGAGCAAGAAGCGTCCCCATCATCTTCAATGTCACAAAATATGAAATATTTTTAACAAGGAAAGACATTCTTTTATCTGTAGTAATGTTGTTCATGAAACTGAACACTGTCTGCTTTTTTCAGAACTAACAGCCACGGCTTTCATTATTTTTCTTGCTTCGTCTACGGACTGGGGATTTTATGTTTTAGGCAGATTTGTTTCATCCAGTCGTGGATACTGTGTAATTCAACAACTTGTATCACTCTTTCAGATTGCTTATCTTCATCCGCTAGGGAGAGAAAATTGCTGCCGGTCAAGATGCAGGCCCCAGTAGACTGAGCAATGAGATTAGATTTGTTTATGATTCTTGTTAATAAACCAATTGGAAATGCAGACACTGCCGTAGACACTACGTTCAGCACAGCCATATGTAAGAATGCATAACTACGCTCATGAGAGGAGATCATGGCACTGTTGTTGTTGCCCTACAAGACGCCACCAGGCGTAATGGCCACTGACTGCTTTGACGGTCGGCGGCTAAGGATCAAAGAAGAGAAGAAGGGCGGCATGACAATGAAGGGTTTTTTAGTGCCACGATTCTGTGTTTCTATTATCCCATTATACTTACAGAGACACATATAGAGTTGGGTGACTTGCCCAATTTTATATTTAAAATTAATCTTTTGCCTCATTATATTAGCCTAGTTTTGTACCCTAAATAAATTCAACTAGCGGTTCTGCGAACCCAGCAAATTGTACCGACCCGTTCGAGTGAACCGGTGTAGGAGGCAGGAAGGACGTACCCGGCAACACGCACTGTACAGTGCTTCCTACCGTTAGGTAGGGAACACTGGACAAGTGCGTCTTGCCTAGGTAGCAGGCACTTAACTCAGGCAGGAAGCACTGTACAGTAGGAGATAGGAAGGACGTACCTGGCAACACGCACTGTACAGTAATTCTTGTCTGAAAAAAATAAATTGGTATATCGCACTGCATTGTAGTTATTATAATCCATTAGGCAGATATTTCCACCTTTCCTTCCTTTATAGGACAAAAGACTGGAGAGATAAAGAGTAAAGATGTTTTTATGTTTCTTCATATGTTATTCATTTATAGTGTGTAAACAAATTTTATGACATATTTCTAATTTCGTCTAAAATTTATGGTAGGAAATTATTATTTCAATATTCATTCCAAACAGGTATCGGTATGGTGCGTGTAGTGCGGTATGGTGCGTGTAGTGGGATCATAATTTGGGCAGTCAATAATAAATATAAGGTAAAGGTGGTCCCATTGCAGATGCTGCCGTAGTGGAGTAAAGTGTAAGCGACTTCCCTATACTGGGTCCAGCATCGAGAGGTGAGGTGACAAGTTCCCTTTCTCACTGCCTTTTCCCTCCCTAACTCACGAGCAAAGTCAGGTATCCAATTACAGCTGAGTAGACTGGAGCGTGTCGTTACCGTGAATCGAACCCAGCACCTATGCCGAGAGAGACCAGCGCTCTAACCATTCTTTTAATCGGACGTTCAATAAATATATAAATAAATAATATTGGATATACTTGTAATTACACCTCTAAATAATTTGAGACATGACAACCGATACTAGTTTTACATGAAATAATTTATTTATAATGATAACGTACAGTATTATACAAGGGGATTGACATAAGTCTGGGGCCTTGTGGCGTGAGGTTTTTATTAGCTCTTGGATCAGTATAGTACTGACAATTACAGAAATAGAATTTCTGCAGAAAATGGTGAAGTCCCAGTGTCTGAGAGAACTACTGGTATCACAAATTAGTTACGGCTGTGAATGATCTGATCTCGAAAAATTAGTAGAGAGGAGACCGACCTAAATTGCCACCTCCGCTGTGTAACTAACTGTGATATTAAGACAAGGAAACAGATTTTACTTAACAATGATAAAATTGACAAGTCTTCAAATACAATTTCCTTATTATTTATTTAGTATATACACTATCTACTCTTGTGCTGAAGGGTGGATATTGAAAAATGGAATGTAATGGATTTGTAAGTTTACATATGATTTACAAATATTTATATTTATATAGATATATAAATATATTACAAAAGGTTTTCCAATTATAGCAACAAAAAATTATATCAGCTTTGCTGTTATTCAATTATAGTACATGTATCAGCTGTGCTGTTAATTAAGTATATATATATATATATATATATATATATATATATATATATATATATATATATATATATATATATATATATATATATATATATATATATATATATATATATATATAATTTATCAGCTATGATCTTATTATTGTCTCTTGCTACGCTAAATCTCTTTTTCGTCACTGACAGTTAATTTGCTCACAATGCTGACAGAAACGGTACTAATGTGTACTCATCTCTCAAAACGTTCTGTTCTCCTTAGTTTGGTTGACACAAAACACCCGCTGTTGATCGTTTTGTTAGCCCACCCAAGACTGAGGGGGACTAAAGATGTATCTCAGGTACAATCTCTGTGCTCCTGTGAAGTTCCGGGCAGCTGGATTGACTGGACATACGACCTCAGGTTTGATGACACGAATAAAACCTGTAACAAGGAAAAATAGGGGCTAATTTCTGTCCTCAAGCCCACCTATTTCTATTGTATATGATATGAGCGTGTCTCAGGTGTCTGCATATAGGATGAATGACACAGGCCCTCTCTGATAGTGCTATAATATATCCTAACAATATTGAGTTATATGAGACAATAGATTGAGTCCTAAGAAGGACTGTTTTGGTTATATTTCAGGTTGGAGTTAGATGAGACAATAGATTGATGAGTCCTAACAAGGACTGTTTTGGTTATATTTCAGATTGGAGTTATCTGAGACAATAGACTGAAGTTAGGTGAGACAATAGATTGAGTCCTTACAAGGACTGTTTTGGTTATATTTCAGTTGGTCTGAGATAATAGATTGAAGTTATAGGAGACAATAGGTTGAGTCCTAACAAGGACTGTTTTGGTTATATTTCAGTTTGGAGTTATCTGAGACAATAGATTGAAGTTATAGGAGACAATAGATTGAAGCATGAGTCCTATTAGTCTTCGTCTTCATCAATCATATCAGGAAATACAATCATTATCCTAATTTCCCCAAGATACAATCAGTAACCTGATACGTTCATATTGAACCAAAATATATTAAATATATACAGGTGCAGGTAGTATAAATGACACACAACCAATACAAACATTATATATCTGCTGTAGGCCTATTTGCCTACCAATAGTAACTTTATATTTACCCTCCAAGATTTAAACAGGCCAGTGACTCGACTAGCGGAGCCGTCTGCTAGGTCAATGCACGCAGGTAAGCAATAAATCAAGGTTGACAGCTCCTCTTCCTCAGTCGGTCGGCGATCTGGCTTCGTGTCGGTGTTGCGTGTTTTTGCATAAAATCTCGCCCGATTATATAGGCAGGTGAAGCAACTTCCGCTGCTCAAGGAAAGCGTTTGGTTGGTTCCTGGTGGGGCAAGCTGATTGGTTGTCTGCAGTTCCGTACCATGCTCCGTACAGCCTAATTTTATTCTGTTTTCTCCGCCATATTGCGTGACAAGATGGCCGCGACCCACATCCGAAAAAACAGGGCTTAAGCCTAATTTTATTCTGTCTCCGAGACTGGTGAACGTTGCTCGTTGATTGGTTGGGCTCTCGACATAGGGATTTAACTAAGAAGTGGGTTTACACAACTCGTTTCACGACAGGCCTGACCATGAAGGAGTCATAGGAGGAAAATGAAACTTGGCACATTTAAAGTTCATCATATTTGCACTGAATGTGTAAAGTACGCGTTTGTTTCTTCAATGGGTTTTCCCGCTACGGTGCACGGCGCAATGTACCCTATTGACCGGATCTGCTGCTCCAAAGATTTGACAAAACAATGGAAAAGAAGGAGGCCAGAGCTGTGATAAAATTTCTGATGTTTCAGGGAAAACACCTACAGAAATACACAGGGAGGTGGAACCAGTGTTTCGTGATTCTTGTCCTTCGTAAAAAACTGGTGTCAACAGTTTAAGTGCGGCCGCTCAAATTTTGCTGATCTGCCAAGATCTGGTAGACCAGCCTCAGAGTGCAACGATGAAAATGCAACAAGAGTGAAGAAAATCATTGATCATGATCGAAAAATGACAATTGTGGAGATAGCTAGTGGAGAAAACTAAATGAAAGAACAGTTTATAGAATTTTACACAACAGACTGAACATGAGAAAAGTGTTTGCACGCTGGGTTCCGCGACTGTTGACACGTGAACAGAAGCAAACGAGGGTAAATTGCTGTCAACAGTTGTTCAAAAAGTGTCAGTCAAAAACATTTTTGGAGACCATGGTGACACTAGATGAGACTTAGGTACACCATTATGACCCCGAATCCAAAATTGTCAGCATGGAATGGAAAACCCCGGGCTCCCCAACACCTGTCAAGCCGAGAGCGCAGAAATCTGCAGGACAAATGATGCTGACTGTTTTTTGGGACGGCAAAGGTGTCCTTTTGAAAGATTATCTGCCTCGTGGCAACACAGTTAATGGACAGTACTATGCAGATCTTCTCACAAAACTAAGAAAGGTTGTGACCAGGAAACGAGGGATAACGCGCACTCAGAATCTTCGTTTGCTTCAAGACAACGCGCCCTCTCACAAAGCACGGCTTGTGCAGCTAGCAGCCAACGATTTGAATATTGAAATTCTTCCACACCCACCATATTCTCCAGATTTGGCTCCATCAGACTTTTTTCTATTCCCAAATCTTAAAAACAGCTAAAAGGAAATCATTTTGACAGCGATGAAAAGGTTATACTGGGGTAGTGATGACTGGTTTAGTTTGAAAAAATAGGGTGTTCTACTCCCAAGGTCTTTTCAAGGTCAAGAAGAGATGTCAATTCAGACGGTGGCTATATTGAAAAGGAATAAACACTATACAAAATTTCAGCTCTCTGTGACATGTCCTTCATGGTCAGGCCCAAGACTTATGTCAATCCCCTTGCATATTAAAATGTGAAGAAATAAAAGCGCTATGACATGCACTTAGTTGAACTGGTCAGTGTTTTTAAACATGCATGCAATATTTACAGTACTGAGTGCAAAAAATTGTAAAAAAATTTAAAAAAAAAACAAGTTGTACTTATCAATATGTATAATTCATTATGGAAAACTGTTTAAGGAGTTTACCACTTTCATTTTAAAGTAAGTTTATTTTTACAGAATGTATGAACGTTTCCGTTGCTTCTCATCACGAATAGAGTTCTTCTCACAATTTGAAATGTGTTCGTAATTACTTTAAATTGTAAATTCAACTTTCTTTTAGAGTTCAATAATAGCAATAGTTCTCAAGTCACTCAATTATAGTTTGTTTCTTTGAACTTTCTGATAAAACAAGGCCACTGTTAAACGTACCAGCTCTCTCTGGGATTTTGCCATCCATGATTGGTATCACCTATTGCTTTCCTACTCTGCATGTTAATTAGGTTATACGTGATAACAAACAATTGTAAACTTCTTTGCTAGGACTGGTTGCACCATTAACTGCCCATTACCGTGAACGCTTCACGTTAAAGGGCATAAATACTTCATACCAGTAAGGAAGTTGAGATAAGATTCTCGAAACTCAAAGGCACATGTAAGAGAGATAAAGCCGTTTAATTATTCGGGCATGGAAGAAACACGATCTTTTTATTGCCACTATAAATTTTCTGAAAGGTGAATAGCGGATTGTTCTGAGAATATATGCTACATAAAGGTGACGAATAGCCTATTAGGAAATAACGACCTGTTAAATTCTCGGAATGTAAAGAGTTCAGTACTCAACTAAGACTTGGGCGTGGTAGTACAGCCACGATTTTCACTTTGCACATCCATTTCTCAATACATACAATACAGCATTAATTATATTTATGAACGGATTTCCAATCATTTTTTTTTTACCTTTAAAATGTTAAGTCCTTCCTACCCAAGATGAGTGCTTCCTACCTGTCGTAGATTTTTTTTGATAGGAAATTAAGACTTGGGTTGGTCCCTTCTGAATAGATTAAAATAAGTGATAGTCACAGTGAGAGATGATAATAGAAAAGAGATTTCCACGAGTGAGATGGTAGAATGTGATAGAGGCTGTCTCTGAGATCGAGAAATCTTCTCTCTCTCTGCCTATCTTCTACGACAGATTTAGAGGAGTCAGACAGTCTAAACACATATATATATATATATATATATATATATATATATATATATATATATATATATATATATATATCCACTCACGTGCACGCACATTCAAGTGACGACAGTTAAACACACAGACGTGGGAAAACTTTATCAGTGATTATATAGATATTTTGGAACGAAACTGACCGACACGCTGGAATAATTATTGAGTAGTTTAATTATCATAACAAACTTCTCTCACAACATATAAAATTACATCAAAGCATATACAAATAGTAATAAAGTCAATAAAAGTGCTACAAGAATGATAGACCCACAGAATGATCCTTTTCCTCGATGTATAGCCCACAGTCCCGTTAGGAGAACGATGATAGCCCAAAGAGTCACAGATACATATGATTTGGGTAGGCTATAATATTTTCCCCTTTTGAAGGTATGAACTGACTTTGATAGCAGTATCTATTCTAAGGAAAAATATAGTTTAGCAACAAAATCTTGCATAAGGAAAGTTACAAAGTGAGTGAATCAAACGAAGAACATCCCTCAGTCTACTTTCACTCGGTTCTTTCATCAGGGCCCTGACTCACACAATTTTATCTACAAGCGTGCTGCTGTTCGCCGTCTGGCGCAAACTTTAGGACACTTCTCTACAGTGAATCTGTATTCTTTGGATAAAGAGAATCCCAGCTCTGCAGATACATGTCTTCTTCCACTGCATCCGGGGTGCATTCACTTCACCAGTTTATTAAAGATTACTGTTAAGGTCACTTGAATCAGTTTGGGTAAGAAAGTTAAACGGGCACACAGTGTCAGAAACACGAGGTTTCCCTTAATTAGGAAAATAACCGGTGGACGACTTCTTTCAACAAATAATCTTGGTTCACCACACACTTGGTCAAATAATGTCGGAAAAGTTAATGTTTATTTTCTGTAATTATTCTCGCCACAAGGCAGCATGTACCTTAGAGAAGGTGAAGAAATATGAACTGGCTCAAAGGCCCAGTATAAGCATTTAGTCTTTAAAACCCGTTAGTGGGAGTGGTATTCTGTCTATCTCTGAAGGCACGCGCACTGTCAGACAGGTGTTACTTGGAAAAACCCACGTGGTTAAAGATATAAAATGTTTAAGTTCTTCACATGTATGTCTCTGTACTAAAAGCTGGCAAAGTTTGGGTTACCCCAGTATTCACTGAATAAAGAAAAAAACACATATGAAATATTTTACATATTATCTAATCAATATAACTTACATTTTGAACTGCAAGCGTAGAGCTTGACTTGACGTTTAAACTTTCCCGTGAAATAAGTTATATATAAAATCAATCATCATGATTTAGGAATACCTACGTATTCCGTCAACACTCATGAGGCATCTAGCATTTATATGTTAGTTTAGACAAAATTATCTCGACTGAGTAGTTAGCAGCTAAATTAAATTTATTATAGCTTACATGATTTTAAGCTAAAAATTATAATTTATTATGTTTTTCCACTGTAACTCGTCGACTAGAGAATATAACAACTTATAAATTAATCACTCTGCACAAAAGAAACTAGTGGGATAAAATAGGCGATTTAACACTTAATCACTCGCAAAATCTAGATATATTAAATATAATATTTACCTCACCACAGAACTACGGTATCACAACGAAACCAAGAGATTTCACTTATAAGTTTAAGTACCTAGAACGAAGTGACCACGTCTACTGCAAAATGGAGAATGAGTGAAATCGAGTTTCAAACTCTGGTTAATATCTTAAACCAGACAAGGGTCCCAACTTATTTCGCAAAACGAAATAATCTCCCCTTTCCGTCTTAAACACTGCACATACCCAGACACCAGTCATAGCTGCCAGCCGCGTCTTAACACCTTCTCCCGACTTACGGCTTTCCTGAGCTATGTAAGTCTGGCGCTGTTCGCGCCTCATGTTGAAACTTTAACCGTGGGAGCGTGAGTGTTATGGAAAAACCGAGACGCATGTCTGCCATTTGGTCTCTCGAGAGCGAATTTCTCTCACCTCAGGCCAAAAACCGGCCGAAGAAACACTGTGACAGGGGAAACTATAGACAGCATTATGTCATAAATGCGTTCTCAGTAAGAGAAAGAAACAGGTAAACGTTAGAATGGGAAAAAAAAATATTTCTCGCAAACGAACGAATGCGAAAAATACAGGAAACGGATAAAAGAGCGATAATAAGTAGAGGACACGGGTAGAAAAAAAGGAAATATAGAAAATTTATCGATCATTTATCTCTATGCGACACTACCTAGCAGGCAAGGTTCACTGTACAGTGGGAGGTACCTAGGTACCGCTCACTGTACAGTGTCCGCTACCGTCAGGTAGGAGGCACTGTACAGTCTTGCCTACCCTAGTCCTTCCTACCTCCTACACCGGTGCGAACCGGCTGAATGACACAGCTGTATAGAGTCAATCCTAACATACGGAACTGAGTCATGATCAATTAGCAAATAAACAGGAAAAGCCCTGGAGACCATCGAGATGTGTTTTCTAAAAAAAAAGGCTAAGAACACCATGCACAGCTAAAAAGAGTAAAGTGGATGTCACGAAAGAAGCCAATGGCAAAGAAGGCTTATTATTCACATTAGAAGGAAGAACCCTGCTTTATATATTATGATAAACAACAAAGCTGAAGCATATTGTGACTATCAGAGGCGTCCCTAAAAAATTTGGCACACGGGGTGGATTATACCCTTGGAACCCAACCCCCATTAAAAAACACTTGCAAGTATATTTTCAACAGTAAGTGCTTTACTAATTGTGTCCAATGGACCCCATTCCTGGCTGTCACAGAGGGCGGTCCGCCCCCTCGCAACCCCCCCCCCCCTTCTCAGTACGCCACTGGTGACTACGGGAAAGATTTTAAGAAACAGAGATAGAGGACGGCAAATATAGAAGATGCTGGACAGTTTGACTTGATGACTTGGAAAGAACTCAACAACAGAACTGATAAACAATACTGGAGTCTGTCTCCTTATGGAGCGACATGATCACCTACGCCTGCTTGAATAAGAAATAAAGCATTCCACGAGGGTGAAAGTTAAGTGCTAACAGTCCTTGCGATAAGCGGAGATCTAAATAAATTTTTTTTAAAGACAAAAGAGGGCGATAAATCGGCCAGACTTTTCGATCACAACAACGGGTTAACTCCTGCTGTGTGAGATCAAAACTGTTTGTACAGACATGTTACAACCAAGCTTTCGTGGTATGATAAGTCCCATAGTCATTTCCAGTGAAACATATTTTATGTGTCGGCTAATCTCTTAAGAAGAGTCTCTCGTGTGAAATTTTTTTCCCCCAGTGTAAATACTCGATACTTAACCACATGCCACCAGTGGCGTAACTACAATGTACGGGGCCATTGGGAACTCATTAAGTGAGGGTCATCCTTATATAATGGACTTCTCAACTATACTATTCAAAAAAAGAAACGCTTAGCTACTGAAGGCACACACATAGCCATAATTTTGACATTCTATAACTTTTTTAATTTAATGAGTTAATTGTTCAAATTGCACACAAGAATACCTTAGGGTTCAACAAATCAATTGACAGTTGTTTTGCATCTGGGTCACGAGAGTTTTTTGGCGTACGGACTTTCCCGTTAGTATGGTGTGTGGCCTCCTCTTGCATCGATCAGCGACTGGCATCTCCTGGGCATGGATGCGATCAGACGTTTGATGTGGGCCTGTGGGATGGCTGCCCACTCTTCCTGGAGTGCCTGGAACAGATCACGACGATTGGCTGGAGTAACGTCTCGGCGACAAACACGTCTTTGCAGCTCATCCCACAGGTGCTCAATCGGACTCATGTCTGGAGACAGGGATGGCCAGGGAAGGGTGACAATGTTGTTGGCAGTCAGGAACTGCGTGGTCAACCGTGCACAATGGGGTCTGGCGTTGTCCTGTTGAAACACAGACCTTTGGGCAGCCAAAAGTGGAAGGACATGGGGTCGAAGAATTTCATTGACGTATCGTTGCGCATTCAAGCCTCCTTCAATGTGCACCAATTGACTCCTTCCGTTGTAACTGATCATTCCCCACACCATTGCACCTCCACCACCGTGCGGCGGAGCTTCATCAACGCAATTTTAGGCAAAACGTTCATTTCGCCTACGGTAGACCCTACGCCGTCTATCATGACGCTGCAACAAAAAGAAAGATTCGTCACTAAACCAGACACGTCTCCATTGATTGTCAGCTGCCCAGGGACGATGCTGGTTGGCCCAAAGAAGTCGATTTTGGCGATGGCGGCGCGTAAGGACAGGTCCTCGGTGAGGTCGTTGTGCCCAAAGTCCAGCGTCATGCAGTCTATTCCGGACAGTTTGATCAGACACATGACGTCCTGCAGACAATGACTGGGCAGTTGAGGAAGCTGTTGTAAACCTGTCTCTGAGGTGACGAAGCCGAATACAGCAATCCTCCGCTGATGTTGTCACTCTGGGTCGTCCACTGCGATGCCGGTCTTCAACTGAGCCAGTGGCTTGGAACCGGTGCCAAAGTCGACTGATGGTACTCTGATGCACGTTTAGATGCCTGGCAACCTGACTTTGACTTTCGCCTGCATGCAGTCGGCCAATAGCAATGTTCCTTAAATTTATCGATAGAGACGCCATAAGTGTCTGCTTGAAATGAACTGATTTTTGTGTGTGTGTAGCGTTATCCTTTTATAGGGTTTCAGTTGCGTAGTCAGTGAATAGTGTTCACCCCAAAGTTTGTTGCTTTCACGTGCGCGCAACATGAGCTGTGGTCAAAAATTGCGTCATAAACACTATTGACCACTGCGTTGTAACGATTACAAAAACGAACGCAATTCAGGTCAACACGTGCATTTGACACTGTAAAGAACAATTGAGTCTGGTTTTTATATACCCTAGCACCAAATTTTACTTACAAACTCATAAAAAACGCGCCCTCGGATAGCTATGCGTTTCTTTATTTGAACAGTATATTATAGATATGGCAAGTTTGTATTAAAAAACGCGTTTTATTTCTTCATCATCATTATCATTATCAACATCATCACAAGTATATGCCTTCAACAAATGTTTGCCAGGTAGTCCTGCCGTATACCATTCCCTCAAGATCTTTCCATGTCTTATTTATTCCTTTTATTTCTGTTTCCACGAACTGCGACATAATATGAATTTAACGCAGGAACAAATGAAAAACAAAGGATATATCTAAAAACAAGGGTCTCTTCCCATCTCTCTTTTCCGGTGTCAATTCAGTGCTGGGGACCGAGGGGACGTAGTTACGCCACTGCTCGCTATCTTTAGCTGTTATTCATATTTGTTATTTATTTAGGTTTCAAGCACTTCCCTACAGTGATGAGCGTCAGAGTGGAGAGTGGTTACAGCGCTGACTTCTCGAAGTAAATGGGCCTATTTACCAGACAATGATCAGTTTTAATAGCGCGGATACCTTCACATGATGATGACATAGTAGAAGAACCAGATAAAGAGGCCAAGTAGGGTAGATATGCTAAAACCCAAATAAATGTAGTGAGGTCAGAGCATTGATTACCTGAAGAGCAGCAGATGGGAGACTTTCTCATGCTAAAAATCAAGGATTCCTCAGCAAAAGAGAAATTGGAAAGAAGACGAAGATGGCTGTATATCGCTCCACCTATGTTCCAGTCTTTGCTTATCGGTGCGAATCATGACCCACAAAAGCCAGCTCCAAACCTCAGAAATGAGGTATCTGAAGAAGGTGGTTGAAGTGACAAGAAGGGGCATGGCCCACAACCAGACAATACACCATGGCCTCAAAACCCAGCCCCTGCAAACCCAAGTAGAACAGTCCCAATTGCTATGGTTTGGCCATGCCCGCAGCATCGACTATCATAACAAATATGAGAAACTAAGAGCCAGGGATCCAGACCTCCAGGACGACCCAGAGTTCGCTGGAAGGACAACATTAGACAATCTCTGAAGGACCGAGGACTAGATTGGAACCAGGCCAGGAAGAAGACAGCCGATTGGATAGTATGGCGAAATCGCTGGCAAACCTCTACAACCCAGGGTAGAAGAGAAACGACTAAGTAAGTAAGTAAGAGGTAAGAACATCGTTTAATTAAAAGAGTACTAACAGATGAATAGACATTAATTATTATGTGATAAAAAATCTCAGACACGCGTATAAGTTTTTCAAAGCTACAACAAGAACATGTTTAATATATATGTGGGCTGGGGAATTCCCAACAATTGAAAAAAAAAAAAAAAAAAAAAAAACACACACACACAACAAAACCTTGTTGGGCTAAAACTGCAAACGGGCTATTTTAAAATTGAAGAACCTTACTGAATAGATTGCCAAGACAATAGCATAGATCATTTCATACTAAAATGTAAGAAGTGTGAGCAACAGAGTATCAATGTCTCTACCGCCATATCTGGTCTACCGTACTATGCTAAGTTTCTTAGAGCTTAACTGATGACTTAAAATTGTCAATTCCTGAGGAGGGTAATTATAGAAGATTTCTAGTGCTTTTAGTATTACCATTGTTTCTGCTTATATATATATATATATATATATATATATATATATATATATATATACTTCTGATGATCAGATTGCCCCCTGTTGTATCGCTCTGTATAGAGTTTCCGGTAATGATTGTCACCGAACTTTCCGCAGTGAATATGTGTATTATAGAGTTAAATAAATAAGTAAATAAGGTTAACCCTAACCCTAACTCAAAAATCCCCATATTCATTGCGGACCGTTCAGAGACAGTCATTGGGAAATTACCGACTTTCCTATCATCCTTCGACTATTTTCCATGTTGGAATCTATATTCCTATCCCTAAATTGTCATATCCTCCCTTGGACTCATCCGTGCATAAAGTGATGCTAGCTAAAATGACTTTCTAAGAAAAATAAACGTCTATCACGTGACTTTCGAGTATGTCTAAGAACTATAACTCTCGAAAATCAATAGTCCAATCGGCAGCAGACCTAGTTCTTCTCACCAAAAATTAGGATCGTGTGACCGCAAATTTTCAAATGTCATTATCGTAACTCTTGCTCTATCTTGGCTCTGAAGTGAGATTATTTTCATAAAAGTTAGCAACCAAATAGTTGAAGAGTTTTATATGCATAGAGAAAACGATTGCAGCTTTAGTGAAAGTGACAAATAGATAGAAGAAAGTACGGTGAACTAACGAAACAAGTTTTGTGGGAGTGAGTGAAACTTTACCGTGCTTCTCTCTGCGGCAGGATTGGTCGTGGATGGATTTTAGCAGCGGCTACTGAGATAATTCGGTAAGTTGCTAATATGTTTCCAATGTGACTGTTGATGATCGCTTTACTGCTACTGGTACTTTTAAGCAAAAAGATATGAATGAAATAATGTGCGTGTTCAGAATAACTAATTGAAAAGTGAAAACTTTTTTTCGATTTAGTTTCATTGGACAACTTGGTTGAAATGAACAAAAGTGGGACGTGTTCTTCGATGTCATCCTAGTAAGTCGCCAACGTCGTTAGGGGTTAGGTTTAGGATATCGGTAATTTCCTATCTTTCGTACCTTTTTGGTCCGCAGTGAATATATGTAGTTATGTGTTGTTTCGTAGCAGTTAGGGTTAGTATTATGGTTAACACTAACCCTAACACAAATTCTAATCCTAACCCTAAGCGCTACGAAACAACACCTAACTATACATAGGCCTATTCACTGCGGAGCAAAAAGGTACGAAAGATAGGAAATTACCAGGATATCTAAACCGTACCCCATTTTAATGTTTCTCTTTATTTATTTTAAGGCCGGATCGGACAGACGGTCCACTATTCTTCGTTTCAACCCCCTAAATCGAAATCCTAACCCTAACGACGTGGGCGACTTATTTGGATGGCATCGAAGAACACGTTCCACTTTCTTCATTTCAACATGGTTTAGTTCAATTGAGTATATTGTTCTAAAATTACATCCATGTTGAGGTTATTTAACTCAATTGTCTTATTGTGTCTGCTAAATTTAAGCATTATTTATATTATCGTTTCCAGATCATTTCATTTCTTGACTTTGAAATCTATTCTAAAGAAATGATTTTGATCCCTTAAAAGAGTGGGCCAGACAGAACATCTTACAATGTTTGGTTCATATTGAACTGTTTTCTGCACAAAATTTAAGATGCCTTTCCATGGAATTTCATTTAAAAATATGCCTTTGTGTGCTTACACGCAAAGTATATTTCACTCATACACATAATGTATTGATCATAATCTATTCATACTGACTAAATGTGGATCATAGTCCATTCATGCACATTAAGTACTGATATCGTTCATTTGTATCAAGAATTGATAATAGCCTATTCTTACACACAATTATTGATCATAATCCATTATTATAATAAATTGTTGATAACAGTCCCTCCATTCACAGACATTAAATATTTATCATAATCCATTCATACAATGACTTATTGATGATAGCCCATTCATGCATATGAATTTTTGATCATAATTCAGCCCATTCACACATTTCACATGTACATAATCCATTAGTTGAATCAAGTAGGCCTATTGTTAATAGCCTATTCATACGGCTTTCTATTTATTGCTGTGTAACTGTGTTATCTCAATATCTGATAACATGCACGTATTTATTTAAAATTATTAACTATGAGAATTTAAACAGCTTTCATCTGTCTTATTGATCTGATGTAACAGTGAGGTAGGAATAGTTTATAGATGACTGCATTACCATTATTAAAAGAGCTATTTATAAGACAAGAGCTACAAAAAATGGTGCCAGAGGCATAAACACACAACTAAAGAATGGGCCAGAAATCCAAATCTCAGTGGCCATTAGAAAATTTTCAAACAACTTCAAAGCTGAAGCAAAAGTACTAAAACAGCTACGATAACAATTGTGAAAAACAGGGATAATGCTAAAGCCAAGATAGAGTTCCTTACTTCCAGTCAGTCATAACTGACCTAAGGAACCATGAAAACAACAGATTAGACAGCCTGTCAGGAGCACTAATGGAAGCCTTGAGCAAAGTTACAGTGGATTACTGCTCATTGCACGATATATGAAAATGAGAAGACAAATAGACTTTAGATTTACCAAATAAGGAGACACGAAATTCAGACCCAGGAGAGGTCGAATTATGAAGAGATAAAATCAGTAATAAAAAACACTCAAGATTCAAACCTAACAAGCATACTACTCCTTACCAATAAGAGATCAGATGAAACATTTTGTGCTGAGAACCGAACACTGCTGACTCAAATACCATCTGTTCAGCAAATGAAAAATCAGGCAGACAGAAAATGTTAATGTGGGGAAGACAAGTAAACAGAAGCATACGTCCTCCAAGAATGTCAGCTGCACATGTGGAGCAGATTGGCAGCATGGCCTTCACAATTTCCTTTGAAGCAGAAGCTGTACGCTGATGAGAGAAGGTTGAGACAGGCTGCCAACTTTGTGAAAGAAATATATGTGGTTGTATGAAAGTGAATGATAAGGAAAAAAAAGAATAAGGTATTATGTCACAGCTGAGCAGCTATAAATTAATGTTAAATGCCTTGAGTTCCGTGGGGAAAAAAAAAAATTCATTATGCAGAAATCACTAGATGTGCCTTCGATGTCATTCTGATAAAGATAGGATTGCCATGCAGGGTTATGAATAGCGTGGGTTGCCCCCTGGGCTGAAGTGATAGCCCCCCGGGCTGAAGTGATAGCCATGAAAAGTATTGGCTAAATGGGCACTGGTGAAGCTGCAATAGTTCCAGTGAGTTGGCAGTAGTTTTTAACTTGCTCACAGTGAAAACACAAGACAGTATGAAATGGATTGATATAATTATGTTTAGACTTCGAAACATTTAATGAACAAAGGGCTAGAACAATAACTAAAATTGAACACATGGAAATGTTTATGGGATGAGAGATAAAAGCCACAGCTGGTAGAATTCATGAGTAAGAAGACACTAGAAGTACTGGGAATTCCATAATGCCTTGTTCACTGTAAAACATATTAGCAGACCGTTGAGTATAGTGAAACATGCTACATAGTTTTTACAGATCAAGAGAAATCCTTGGACAGAGCAGACAGGAACATACTCTGGCATATTTTAGAAGACTATATCATAATGTCTTAGACTTGTACCACACAATTTTAAATGTAGAAGAAAAGTTGGTTATATAAACATGCTTGAGGTTAACACAGCAGTGCAGCAGGAGTGTATACTATTACCCCAGCTGCTTAACATGGATAGGGTAACATCAGAAGCAAATCCAGTAAACATACTGCTGTCTGCAGATGACCAAAGCCTGCTGCACACATAATTTTTAGTGTCCAAGGAACTCATATGAACACAGCCACTACAGCATGTTAGAGACAGTAGTATCAAATAACAGAAGATACTAATCATAACACTTTTGCAACAGTAAACATTAATTAACCCCATTAGTGGAAATTCAAGGAGTGCAAATCTAACACTCACCCGTGTGTTACCGGGGCTCCCCAATGGGAGCAAAGAATAGTAACACTGTGCCCTACCATGCATGTCGTAAAAAGTGACTAAGGATGGTTGGGCATGGGGCTGGTTACCCCATCCCGTAAAAAACTTTTTACCACAAAAACTTCAACAAACAAAGATGCAGCAATAGTGAATGCAGTCAGCGACCCATAGCTTGACTGCTTGCATCAGGACCAGCGAACCAGAGCTGGTCAAGACCATACTCCACCTCCACGTGGTGGTCCTGGAAACAGTCTGCAGCAGTGCAGTCTGGCTGAGCGAGTACGGATCGAAATGGGAAGGCAAACCCGGTCCCTAAAAAATGCTGTGCTGAAGTCGGATGTGTCGACCGAAAGGTTCAGATATCACAGCTACGGCGTAAACAGACACAACGCAACCACCGTCCTTTTCAGGGCAAACGAGGAAGAAGAAGAAGAAATACAGAATATAAATCAACGCAGCCGCCCAAGACAGAAGAAGGTCCTCTGGAAAGGAGGCGCATGAAGCAACCCAGAGAAAGCCAAAAGGAGTCAGGCTGCCAACTAACTTTTTTTCGTCTAGGAAAATCTCCAGGATTGGCACCTGGAATGTTCGCACTCTATGTGAACAAGGTAAAACTGCACAGGTAGCAGCAGAAATGACAAATTACAGGATATCCTGGGTCTCTGCGAGACATGGTGGAAGAGCATGGAGAGGAGGTGATTGATCACAGGAGAAATGGTGTTGTCCTCAGGACATGAGGAGGAAAGAGCCCACCACAGTGAAGGGGTGGCTCTAATGCTGTC
This sequence comes from Oreohelix idahoensis, assembly GCA_024509875.1. Taxonomy (NCBI): domain Eukaryota; kingdom Metazoa; phylum Mollusca; class Gastropoda; order Stylommatophora; family Oreohelicidae; genus Oreohelix; species Oreohelix idahoensis. The sequence goes on from JAMPIV010002446.1 coordinate 114,486, forward strand.
TAAGGAAGCACAGAAGGCACTTATAGAATGGGAAGCAATGGGACCCCGAATTATAACAGCAAGGTTTAAATCAGCCAAAAAGAAAGTAAATATAAACATCATCCAGTGTTATGCACCAACAAATGATAAACAAGAATCTGAGAAAGAAGAATTTTACACCAGATTACAAAATGTCTTGGACAAAAAGAAAAGAAAGGACATCACAATTTTGATGGGGGACCTACACGCGAAAATAGGTACAGACAACACCAGCTTTGAAGAAATCATGGGAAAGCATTGATTAGGTATGATGAACGAGAATGGGGAACTATTAGCTAACTTATTACTTACTTACTTAGTCGTTCCCCTTCTACCGTGAGGTGTAGAGGTTTGGAAGAGAGAGCGCCAGACTATCCTATCGGCTGTCTTCCTCCTGGCCTGGTTCCATTCTAGTCCTCGGTCCTTCAAACATCTCTGGGTCGTCCTGGGGGTCTGGATCCCCGACTCTTTGTTTCCCATGCTTGTCGTGGTAGCCGATCTTCTCCCATTCTGCAGACATGGCCAAACCATTTTAGTTGGGACTGTTCTACTTGGGTCTGCAGGGGTGGGATTTTAGGCCTTGACGTATCGTCTGGTTGCGGACCATGTCTCTTCTTGTTACTTCAACCATCTTCCTCAGATACCTCATTTCTGAGATTTGGATCTGACTTTTGAGGGTTGTAGTCATTGCCCATGACTCGCATCCATATGTCAAGACTGGGACAAAGGTGGAGCGGTATACAGCCATCTTCGTTTTCTTACCAACCTCTCGCTGAGGAATCCTTGATTTATGGCCTGAAAAAGTCTCCCAGCTGCTGCTTTTCAAGTGGCCAACTCTTCTTTGATGCCTCCCTTTCGGTCTATAATAGCTCTGAGGTATTTAAAGTGGTCGACCTGCTCCAGGACCTGTTCTCCCAGCTTAATCTGATGTCTTCTTTCTTCTCGTGATATCACCATGGATTTTGTTTTAGAGCTGCTTATGACCATCCCTCTCTTCTCCAGCTCTTCCTTCCAGACTTGCAGGTTGGATTGGAGATGTGCCTCTGATTTAGCAATCAGGGCAACATCATCAGCAAATGCCAGCTCTGAAATACATACCTGTCTCATCTTCCAGTACCCCACTGAATACTTTCTTGTTCTCTCCGTACATGCCTTGATAACATCGTCCATGAGGAGTATGAAAAGATAAGGTGACAGGATATCACCTTGTCTTACACCAATGGTGGTCCTGAACTCTTCTGACTTATGGTTTGCTGTCCTCACATAATTTCTGCAAGACTTGTAGAAGCTCTGTATAGCATGAATCAGAGGTGCTGGAATGTTCTTCCTTGCCAAACAGTCCCAAAGTTTGCTCCAGGGGACCCTGTCAAACGCCTTTTCCAGATCTATGAAACAAAGATGGATCTCACTCTTATACTCAAGAGCCTTTTCACTCAGCTGTCTGAGTGTGAAGATTAGGTCTTGAGTACTTCGGTTTGCTCGGAATCCGCACTGGATCTCATCCAATTGTGGCTCAGCTAGGCGTCGGAGTCTCTACTCTATGATTCTAGAGTAGATTTTACCAGGGACACTGAGAAGGGATATGCCTCTGTGGTTTCCACATTGTCGATTGTCACCTTTTTTGAAAATTGGTGTTATGATGGCAATCTCCCAATTCTTTGGTATGGTCTTGTTGCACCACGCTGCCTGTAGGACCCTTAAGAGTAATAGGTCACCTGATGCTCCCATGTACTTAACCATATCTGGTGTTATACCATCATGCCCTGCTGCTTTGCCCATCTTGATTTTCTCCAGTGCTGCCTTCAGTTCTTCCATCTTTATGTCATCTTCATCACCATTGTTTTCCTCTTTTGTGCTAGTGGTTATCATTTCTGATGCTTGACCTTGCTCACCATCAAGGAGTTCTGAGAAATATTCTTTCCATCTTTCCATTACTTCCTTCGGGGCAGTAAGCAATTTGCCTTGCTTGTCCTTTATAAATTTGAGGGGGCATTGTTTTTCCTTCCTCATGTTCTTTAGGGTCTTATAGAACAATTTCTGGTTTTCTTGCGCATCTTTTTCTAGCTTTTCTCCAAATTCTTCCCTGGACTTCTGTTTTGCTGCTAGCACCTTGTTCTTTGCTACTGTTCTAAGTATCACATATTCTCTATATTTCTCTATTTGTCCTGCTGTGTTTTTAGCTCCTAAGTATTGTTTCCATGCCATTTTCTTCTCTCTTATTTTCTCTTTGATTTCCTCTGTCCACCAAGGTGTCCTCTTTCTCTTGTTCCCAAGTCGGACTTCACCACATGCTTCTGCAGCAGCTGTCTTTATGATGTCCTTGAATTTAAGCCACAGGGTTTCCAAGTCATCAGGTTGTTCTTCTGTGTTTCTCACCGCTGTAGCAATAAGCCCCTGATATCTGGTCTTAATTTCTGGCTCTCTCAGCTTGTAGGTCTTAATGCTCATTTCTCCCGTTTGTTTACTTGGTTTCTTGCATGATGTTGGGCAGTTCCTAGGCTGAGCAACTCTTTCAGTTGTTCTTTTGATTGTAAGCAGGTAGTGATCACTTCCAATCTCTGGCCCCCTCCAGACTCTAGCATCCCGGACATATTTAAATGAGCTCCTCCTAACAATGGCATAGTCGATTAATGAATTCTCATTCTTTGTTGGTTCACATTTAGTGTATGCATGTATGTGCTTATGGGGGAACTTTGTGTTTGTAATAATCAGATTCTGCTCACTGCAGAATCTAAGGAGTTGCTTTCCATTGTCATTGAGAGTATCTTCTCCATATCTTCCGATAACTCCACCCCATCTAGCATGGTTATTTCCAACTCTGGCATTGAAATCTCCGAGCATGATAATTTCATCTAGGCAGTCATCCACTGTCCTTTGAAGCAGCTCGAAGAATTCCTCCTTGACCTCTGCTCTCTCATCCTCATTTGGCCCATACACTATGACCAGGCTGACTGTGGTTTCTCCTTCTTTTAGTTTTACAACGAGAAGAAAGAAGACATCAGATTAAGCTGGGAGAACAGGTCCTGGAGCAGGTAGACCACTTTAAATACCTCGGAGCTATTATTGACCGAAAGGGAGGCATCAAAGAAGAGTTGGCCACTTGAAAAGCAGCAGCTGGGAGACTTTTTCAGGCCATAAATCGAGGATTCCTCAGCAAGAGAGAGGATGGTAAGAAAATGAAGATGGCTGTATACCGCTCCACCTATGTCCCAGTCTTGACATATGGATGCGAGTCATGGGCAATGACTACAACCCACAAAAGCCAGATCCAAACCTCAGAAATGAGGTATCTGAGGAAGGTGGTTGAAGTAACAAGAAGAGACATGGTACGCAACCAGACGATACGTCAAGGCCTTAAATCCCACCCCCTGCAGACCCAAGTAGAACAGTCCCAACTAAGATGGTTTGGCCATGTCTGCAGAATGGGAGAAGATCGGCTACCACGACAAGCATGGGAAACAAAGAGCCAAGGATCCAGACCCCCAGGACGACCCAGAGTCCGCTGGGAGGACAACATTAGACAATCTTTGAAGGACCGAGGACTAGAACGGAACCAGGCCAGGAGGAAGACAGCCAATAGGATAGTCTGGCGCTCTCTCTTCCAAACCTCTACACCTCACGGTAGAAGAGGAACGACTAAGTAAGTAAGTAAGTTAGTTTTACAACCATAATGCGCTCCGAGACAAAGTTCCATCCCTTGATATTATCTTTCTGGTTTTTGGCCACAATGCATTCCACGCCACCTTTAGCTCTTTCAGATGTGGGTACACCACTGTAGAGCAGCATGTTGCCATCGAGATCCATGACTCCTTGTCCCTTTTTCTTTGTTTCCGTTATAGCCAGGATTTCTACCTTTGCTTTCCCCTTCTCTTCCACCAGCTCCTCTTCTTTCCCATTTATACTTCTTGTGTTCCACGTTCCATAAGTCGTAGTTCGTAGTCCATTCCAGTTCGTCACCTTTAGAATCAGTCCGGTTTTCTCTCTTGTAGTTCGCATAATCATGTTTTAAAGCAAACAGGTGATTGGCCTGTTGTGCCTTTGCACTGTGGAGGGGCTGCCTCCTTACGGCCTCCATGCAGGCCGCCCTCCTCCTTTTTCAGCCGGGCTTGGGACCGGCCTAGGCAGAGTTGCTAACTTATGTGCTTCAAATCAACTAGCTATAGGAGGAAGCATATTTCCACATAAAAGAATACATAAAGCAACATGGATATCACCAGACCACAGAACTGAGAATCAGATTGATCACATATGCATAAGTAAGAAGTTTAGGTCGTCATTGCATGATGTAAAAGTATGTAGAGGAGCAGATGTGGTATCAGACCACCATCTTCTGTTGGCTAAAACAAAATTAAAACTCAAGAAACTTACAACAGTATATAGCTATAGACAACAGTACAATGTGGGATATCTAAGAAATCAGGAAATAAGAGAAAAGTTTTCTATCACAGTATCCAACAAATACCAAATACTCCAACAGCTGGAAGATAAAGCAGATATGGAAGACCACTGGCAACAAGTAAAACATGTATGGAATGAGACATGTGAAGAAGTACTGAGAAAAAGACAACATCAGCACAAAGCATGGATAACAACAGAAACCATTAGCAAGATAGAAGACAGGAATAACAAGAAAGCAGATTTAAACAGATGCAAAACCAGAAGCTCCAAAGCCAAGGCTCATGAAGTGTACATAGAAGCAAACAAAGAAGTAAGAAGAAACATCAAAAGAGACAAGAGGAAGTATATTGAAGAGTTGGTAAGCGAAGCAGAGGAAGCTGCAGCCAAAGGAAATATGAGGGACCTGTACAACAGCACAAAGAAGCTAACAGGGAGATATAAGCAAGCAAATGGCCTCACAAAAGATAAGAATGGAAAATTGCTTAGTAATATACAAGAACAAATGAAGAGATGGGCAGAACATTTTGAGGAACTTCTCAATAGACCAGCTCCAACTAATCCCCCAGACATCCAGCCAGCAGAAGAGGAGCTACAAATCAGCTGTGAACGACCAATTAGAGAAGAAATAAAGAAAGCCGTAAAGCTTCTGAAAGATGGAAAAGCAACTGGTCCAGATGGCATTCCAGCAGAGGCCATCAAAACAGATATTGATACCTCTACAGAGATATTATACAAAATACTTGGCAAAGTTTGGGAGAGAGAGGAAATACCAGCAGAATGGAAGGAAGGTTATCTGGTCAAGTTGCCTAAGAAGGGAAATTTACAAGAGTGCACAAATTATAGAGGAATAATGTAACTATCAGTGCCAGGAAAAGTATTAAACAGAATCATCCTTGAGAGATTAAAAGAGTCAATAGACAAGCAACTGAGAGATGAACAAGCAGGTTTTTGACAAAACAGATCCTGTACAGACCAGATAGCCACATTGAGAATAATAGTGGGGGATTGGGGGAGGCCAAGAGTGGTAGCACCTTTGGGCAAGAGTGGTCGCACTGGAGAACTGAACCAGTGGCTCAAACTCACCGGTCCACCTTGACCTTCCAAGCTTGACATATGGCTCCCAGAAGCCACAAAGACAGTGGCGGCCATCCCCCGGTAACAGTCTCGACCAACTGACCAAACTATGTTGAGCGCCCCTGCAAAGCCCTGCTTTTACCTGTGACTGTCCTCCAACTTGGAATGGCACAACTACAAACCATCCACGGCATCTCATAGTGAAGGCACCAGGGTGCACGACGTGACGATCCTTTTGACCAACTAGAAGCGCTAGTGCTGACTAAATAGCTGACAAATTATGGATGTTTCCAGAAAACAGCGGTCATTTGGTGGCGGGGACTGCACAACGGTGAACCCCACTGAGGTGGTGCAACATGGTATTGGGGCTGTCTACCCCCAGGGGGTAGGACAGACATCAGGCGAACAGGACAGCAGGGGAAAATAATACTTCCCCACCGATGATGGTACAGTGCCCACCATGCCTTGCACACCCCGCATGGAAAAAGAGGATAACTACCGGGATGAAAGAAAGTCATCACAACCCCCCACTACTCATGATGCCATGACATTAATACAACCTAAGATATACGAGCTCGGACGTCGCCTCGCAAAAGGTCCGCGCCAAGCAGGTCGCCCCTCGGCTGCTCCTGGCGAAAAGTGTGCTACCGAGGAGTATATTAACATTCTACAGTTAAATGTAGATGGAATAAGAACTAAATCGTTAGAATTAAAGAAACTACTGAAGGACCAGAAAGTTCACATTGCACTGATTCAAGAAACCGTTCTTAAGGACAAATCCGTCAACTTCCCAGGCTACACAATGTACAAATGTAATTGCCATAATAATTGTCGAGGAATCCTAACCTTGGTAAGGAATGATGTACAGGCAGAGGTCGAAAGTCTTCGAACCGATGGTGAAACTGACATACAACGAGTGACAGTCTGGGAAAGTGACGGACATTTCCAAATCTTTAATGTCTACAGACCCACCAGAGAAACTAATGGAATCTACTTTGATGATATCGAATACAAGAGAACAATCATAGCAGGGGATTTCAACGCTCACTCCCCACTCTGGGGATACCAGGACACCAACACCTCAGGCCAGGCAGTAGAAGAGCTATGTAACACTTCCAACCATATAGTCCTCCAAAACGAAAGATCCCCACCAACCCTCTACCATAAAGCTAGCGGAACCAGTAGCCGACCAGACCTAACACTTGTGTCTGCAGACCTCACCAACCGGTATAAATGGAGGGTATTGGAGGACATAGGAAGCGACCATCTACCCATCCTCACCACCATCTCGCAGGGTAAAACAAAAACGGAAACCAAAAGACAGCCGAAATGGAACTATGCTCGAGCAAACTGGGAACACTACAAACTCATATCAGACCAGCTCCTCACTGAAATAGACATGAACCAAGACATTAATACCTTGAACGATCAGATCTCTACAGCCATACTGCAGGCAGCCAAACAGGCAATCCCCAAAGGCAGTCGTGTTAAATACAGATCTTCTGGAATGAGGAATTAGAACACCTAGTACAACTAAGACGCAAGGCACGGAAAATCGCTCAGAAAAATCCTAGCCGTGGAAACAAAACCACATACAACAGACTCACTGCACAGGTTAAGCTAGCGAGCAGAAAAGCCAAAATGGAAACCTGGAAAGAAAAATGCGAAAACCTAGACCTAAATAAAGAAGGGAAGAAAGCATGGAAACTCATTGACAGCATGGCAGGGACATCCCAGAAGAGAAACCCAATCCCTATAAAACTTCCAAACAGTAACACAGCTACCTCCAACAGAGGGAAAGCACGAGTCCTAAATCGATTCTTTGCTGAAGTCAATAAAACATACAAAAGAGCCAATCTAGATAAAGCCATCAAGACACTTACAAAACGCATGCTAAAAGCACACAAGGCTGTGGACAGCATCTTTGATCAGGAATTTACGCTAGCTGAATTGCAATCCAGTCTCCTAAAGACCAAACCCAAAAAAGCACCAGGGCCAGACCAGGTTACCAACGACATGATAGTCAAACTTGGGGGAAAAGGCTTGCTGACGATCCTGGAATTCATAAACAAGACGTGGAGAAGCAGTACTGTACCTACAGGATGGAAAACGGCTAACATTATCTCAATACTCAAAGAAGATAAACCACCAAGCGAAGTCAGTAGCTACCGGCCCATTTCCCTGACTTCGTGCGTTGGGAAAATGGCAGAACGTATGATAAATGCACGCCTCTACTGGTGGTTAGAGAAAGGAAAAGCCCTCCATCCTAACCAAGCAGGATTTAGAAGAGGAAGACAGACTGTTGACCAGGTAATCCGATTGGTACAACATATTGCCGATGCTTTCCAGGATAAAAATCATGTGGCCGCAGTTTTCGTAGACCTCAAGCAGGCATATGACAGAGTATGGAGAGACGGTCTATTTTTCAAGATGCAGAAGATGGGCATAGAAGGAAGAATGTTTCGTTGGATAAAAGATTTCCTCACAAATAGAACCATCTCCACAACAGTCAACGGAGCAACATCAGGGAAAAGAACCACCCAAGAAGGCCTCCCACAAGGCTCAGCCCTAAGCTGCACCCTCTTCCTCATATACATAAACGATCTGGCAGACTACCTTGAATTACCCAGCGCCTTGTTTGCTGATGACCTGGTCTTTTGGGCAGAAGGGAAGTCCCACTTGCAACTGCAAAAGAAACTAAACCGTGCACTGGCTGCTCTAACAACCTACTGCAGCTTCTGGAAAATGGTGATCAACACGAGTAAGACAGTCTACACTATATTCACACTCAGCAACAAAACAGTAAAGAAAGAACTGGATTTAAAACTTGGTGATGCAAAGCTAGCTAAAGAGAACAATCCGACTTATCTAGGGATACAGCTAGATACCAGACTCACATACAAAACACATGTTGAGTCCCTAACTGCTAAGGCCTCTAGAAGGCTAAACCTCATAAAGCGTTTGGCAAGCACTGATTGGGGATCCAATCAGAGCACCCTACGACAACTGTACTTGGGATACGTGCGCTCAGTTATGGATTACTCTCTACCCCTGCAAGCCACTGCTAGCCCAACACTCAGACTGAAACTAGATCGCATACAAAACCAGGCACTCAGATTCATCTGTGGAGGCTTGCGAACTACTCCGACCAGCGCATGTGAGATTTCCGCCAATGTGGAACCCCTAGAACTAAGGAGAGAGAAATCAGTCATTATCACGGCAGAAAGATTCTTGCGAGCTGACAAAGATGACCCCTGCAAAAACGTTATCGGTGACCTCAACTCCAGGTACCGAATTAAAAAGACATCTTTCACTAGAAGGTACCAAGAGCTTTCAGGGAAGCACTACATACCAGAGACTAGACTACCTACTCAAGTTGTGCCTGACCTACCACCTCACGTAGAACTAAAAAGACCAATAATACGTACAAACCTTCTACAACTCGCAAATAAAAGCCTCATACCTATGCTGCTGAAAACACTTGCTATGGAAACCATCTGCCAGTACGATGAAGACATTATCCATGCCTATACAGACGGGTCAGCTTTCAAAGCAGTAATAAATGCTGGATACGGGGCCATAATCATCCCACCCAGTACTGAAGAACCCGTCAAAATTGCAGGTCCTTGTGGTATCTGGTGCACAAACTACGAAGCCGAAGTAGTCGCCATCCAGAAAACCCTAACTAGAATTTTTGAACTCTTTGAATCAGACGAAATGGAACCAAATGATGTTGTGGTGTTCTCAGACTCGCAGGCTGCCCTCTTGGCAATAGGAAACTGGAAAACCAACTCGATCAGTACTATCCAGAAAGTTCAAGAAACATGCCACAAAATTATGAACTTGTACGGAACAGAAATATACATGCAATGGATACCTGGCCACATAAACATCACATTAAATGAAGTTGCTGATAGACTGGCAAAGAAGGGAGCAAAAATGCCACAGATTGATCACCCACTGAGTATGTTAACAGTTAAACAAATAGTCAAAAACAACTGTAAAGAAGTTTGGCTGAACACATGGGCACAGGCTAAAACAGGAAGAAGACTTCATTCACCAAACAGCCCCAAATAAGAAAGATGCTATGAGCGATATCGAACGAAGGTACCAAACCAAAATCTTCAGATTGAGAACAGGCCACTCTACACTAAATGGCCACAGAAACAGACTAAGTTCACAAAATATAGCAAAATGTAGACACTGCCCTAACCCATTGGAGACAGTAGAACACCACCTACTACAATGCCCTGCACTTCAGGGACAACAACTGCTACCACACAACCCATCCATAGACAATACACTGTATGGCAGCTCAGAACAGCTTATACGAACTGCGCAGTACCATATAATGGTATCAAGGTCACCAAGAGCTGACGCTCAGTGACAGTGGATCAAAGAAGAAGAAGAGAATAATAGTTGAACAAAGTCTGGAATGGACCATCGGATTCGTGGACTGTGAAAAGGTATTTGACAGTGTAGACACAGAATCACTTTGGAAACTGATGAGGCATTATGGAGTTCCCATGAAGATCATTAACTTAATAAGGAAGACCTATGAAGACATGACATGCAGAGTTCTTCATGAAGGACAACTTACAGAACCGTTTAGGATAAGAACAGGAGTGAGACAGGGATGCCTCTTGTCTCCATTTCTTTTCTTACTAGCAATAGATTGGGTAATGAAAACATCGACATTACACAACAGAAATGGAATCCAGTGGAATCTGACTAAACAGCTTGATGATCAGGACTTTGCAGATGACTTGGCTCTTCTGTCCCATAACCATAATCAGATTCAAGAGAAAATGAAAATTCTCAATGAGAGGTTACAAGTGGGCCTGAAAATACACAGGGAAAAGACAAAGATTATGAGAATAAATGCAAGAAATAATAACAAGATTGAACTGGAAGAAACACCACTAAAGGATGTAGAATCATATACATATCTTGGTGGTAATATAGACAAAGTTGGAGGGACAGACAGTGATATCAAAATAAGAATATAAAAAGCAAGAGGCGCTTTCATTGCATTGAGAAATATATGGAGGTCAAGAGAAATCAAGTCCAACACGAAAATAAGAATCTTCGACTCAAATGTGAAGTCAGTCCTATTGTATGGCTCTGAGACATGGAGGGCAACAAAAACAACAAAAAAGCGATAGACTTTTATAAATGGGTGCTTGCGTAGAATAGAAGGACTGAAATGGTATGACAAAGTCACAAATGTGGAATTGATGACAAGAACCAGACAAGTGCCAGTGGAACAAGAGCTGAGAAGAAGACGCTGGCGATGGATAGGACACACATTGAGGAAATCTGTTGATAGCATTACAAGGCAGTCCTTGTTCTGGAATCCACAGGGAAAGAGAGGCAGAGGTAGACCAAAAAACACATGGAGAAGAGAGCTGGAAACAGAGGATAAAATGATGAGGAAAACATGGAAAGAACTTGAGCGGATGGCACGGGACAGGAAGACTTGGCATGTGTTTGTTGAAGGCCTATGTTCCTCGGGGAGCTAAAGGGTATTGATTGATTGATTGAAATCTAACACTAAAATTGGAATTTTCAAGTGAAATGTCACAGTAGTTCTATTGTATGGCTCTGAAATTTGAAGAGCAACAAAAACAACAACCAAGGGGTAATAGGCTTTCGTAAATGAATGCCTACGCAGAATAAAAGGATTAAAATGGTACACCAGCATCACCAGTGTGGAAAATGATTAACAGAACCAATGGAATAAGAGATCAGGAAAAGGAGTGCCTGTGCAGATCATCTTCTCTAGCAGCAGTAGTTTTTGTAGCATTTTGTTTCATATGGTAAGATCATTGGCTCGAAGCATAAACTTGCCATAATCACCTCTTACGACACATATGGTTAGATCAGTAGTTCTATTCTTTCATTGTTTCCTCTGAGGTCCTTGAAATCACACTAAATTTTTCTACATTCGATGTATCTTTTTAAAATAAAAATCTTGTTCCACTTCTGGGCAGAACTGATGTTAGAAGAATTTTCTTAGATTTAATAAATGGTGATATGTGTACAGTATGACTTGAGGTTGAGGTGACTAGTCCCATATGATGATGATGATGATGATGATGATATAATCCCTTTAGCTGTGAGCAGGTAGCTCTTGACAGCCCATTGCCTCTCTGACAAAGGTGCAAGTCTTCCTCAGTTGCTGTGATGATGTGTAGAGTGTATTGTGGATGGTTGGGTTCGATGGAAGTAGTTGGCGTCGCAGGTCTGTTAGTCTTGGGCACTGTAACAGCAGGTGTTCAACTGATTCCTCATGGTGGTGGCATTGCCTACAGTTTGGTTCACGTAGTGGGTCTATTCTATTTAAATGTTTATTGACAGGGGCATGGCCTGTTCTCAGCTGGAAAATTAGACTCTGATCTCTTCTTTTCAGTTGTTTAACTGGATCTTGAGGGTTTGGTTTAGCTTGATGTTTGAAGAATGGCCGCCCTGTGTGGGAGGAGGCCCATTGGTTTAGCCATTCTTCCCTATAATTGTTTCTCAGGATCTGTTGGCAGGTTTGCAGTGTGGTACTTGATGGGAACTGGGGCAGTGCTGCTCCTCTTTTGGATAGTTTGTCGGCTTTTTCATTTCCTGGGACTCCGACATGCCCTGGGATCCACTGGAGTGTAACTTCGACGCAATAGGAAGTGAACAGTTGGTCAGTAAATCTACAGATGTTATTAATATTAGGGGACATTTTGCTTTCTAGGGCTTGGAGTGCTGATTTTGAGTCTGAGAATATAACAATATCCTCAGGTGGAGTGATGCCACTTTCAAAGTCTGAGATTATCCGGCACAATGCTTTTTCTAGTGCTGTTATTTCTGCATCATAGCTGGAACAAATTTCTCCGCAAGGGCCAAAGATGCAAGGGTGGTCTTCTGGGTGCTGGTTGGGGTATTTTATCACTGTGCCATATCCAGCATTGATTCTTCTTCTTCTTCTTCTTCCATCCTTAGCCATCAACCGGCAAAGCAGTATGTGGCCAGTACGCCTAGTGGCGTCTTAGGGCAACAACAAATTGATCAATCTATCGCTGTTTCCACCACGCCTAGTGGCGTCTTTGTGGAACAAAAACAGACCAAACAATCTATCATTGTTTCCGTAATCAGATTGGTTGGCAAGCAGGTGATCAGCCCACTGTGATCCAGCATTGATGGTAGCTTTAAATGCAGATCCATCTGTGTAGACATGGATGATGTCTTGTGGATATGAATCTATAGTTTCTAAAGCGATGGTTTTCAGTAGTGGTCCTAGAGTGTTCTTGTCTGCTGAGGGGTCAGAGAGTTCAGTTCTTACTATGGGAGTAGTTGCCTGCCAACAAGGTGGTTCATTATTGACAGTTACCATCGGCTTTCTAACTGCTGGTAGGTGGTGTTTGATGCTAGCTTCTTTTGCATTTTTAAGAAAAGATGTCTTTTGTATTCTGTGTTTTTGGTGCCACTGCTCTATCATTTTCCTATTCTCCTCCTTTGTGTCCATTCTCAGATACCTTTCGTATGTTTCCACTGCTGAACGTTCTCTTCTTAGGTTTAAGGGTTCAATATTGGTGTTGATTTCACATGCATCTGTCGGCATTGTCTTCATGGCACCACTTATAAACCGTAGAGCATGATTTTGGACTTTGTCTAGCTTTTGTAAGAGGCTTTTACTTGCAATAGTTTGGAGGGGGAGCGAGTAGTCAATTACTGGGCGCACATATCCAGTATAGAGTTGGCGTAATGAGTGCTGGTCTGCTCCCCACCCACAGGAAGAAAGGTGCTTAATGAGCCTGAGTCTTGTGGATGCTTTCTCAATCAGCTTGTCTATGTGGGGTCTCATGGTAAGTCTACGGTCGAGCTCGACTCCAAGATATCTCGGGCATTCTTCATATGCTAATTTCTCTCCATTCATCCAGACCTCGATGTTGTTCTCATTAACTCTCTTGTTTAGACTGAACAGGCCATACACAGTTTTCTCTACATTGATTTCAAGTTTCCAGAACTGGCAGTATGCAGAGATGGTTGTCAGGTTTTTGTTCATATTTTTGGTGATGGTTTGGAGGTATTTTCCTTTTGTCCAGATGACTAGGTCATCAGCAAATAGTGCTTTTTGGCAGGTGATGACATCTGGGAGGTCATTTATAAATATAAGAAACAGTGTACAACTTAGTGCCGATCCCTGAGGCAGTCCTTCCTCCAGGGTTCTTTGTTTTGATGTTGTTCCACTGAATGTTGTTTGGATTGTTCTGTTGTGGAAGAAACCTTTTAACCAGTTGTACATTCGCCCTGATATTCCCATTCTTCGCATTTTGAAGAGGAGGCCTATCCTCCAGACTCGATCATAGGCTTGTCTAAGATCAATAAATGTTGCAAGCACATTTCTTTTTTCTTGGAAGGCATCACCTATCTCTTGGGTGAATCGTATCAACTGATCCATTGTCTGTTTGTTTCTTCTAAAACCTGACTGATTGGTGTTTTAAGATCTTATTGCTTTCTAGCCACCAAATATAGCCTTTCATTTATCATCCTTTCAGTGATCTTGCCTAGGTTTGATGTCAAGGAGATCGGTCGATAGCTTGTTACTTCATTGGATGGTTTGTCCTTCTTAAGGACTGGGATGATATTGGCTTTTCTCCAGTCTGTTGGTAACTTGCCTTCTCTCCAGGTCTTGTTAATGAGGTCAAGGATGGTGGAGAGTTCATAATTTGAGAGGTTTGAGATCATCTCGTTAGTGAGCCGATCAGGTCCAGCAGCTTTTCCTTTCTTGCATTTCTTTAGGGCCATCTTGAGTTCTGAAAGAGTGAAGTTCTTTTCAAAGACCTCACAGCTAGCTGTTGGTTGTTTCTCCATCATTTTGGTGAGTGATCTGATAGCACTGTCAAGTCTCTTGCGTGGTTGTTTTTTGTTTACGTTAGCAAAGTGCTTATTGAAGGCTTCTGCTTTCTGTGCATCCCTTGTTAGTGGTGGTTCAGTGCTTGTAATGATGGGTTCAGGGTTTTTCTTTCTTTTAATTCCTGAGAGATTTGATATGAGGCACCATGCTTTCTTTCCGTCTTTCCGCAAGTTTAACTCTCCACATTTCTTAACCCATGTTTCTCTTTTTGCTTTTTTGCTCAGACGTTTAACTTTTGCAGTTAGGCGGTTTAATAATTTGCTTTGTTGGCGGGGGTTGGGTGTTTCTCAGCTTGCCGTCTTGCTTTTTTCCTCTCGTTTACAGCAGCCTCCAGTTCTGTACTCCAGTAAGGTTTAAACTTTCTCCTACATCCTCGTGGAATGGTTTCTTTAGCAGACTGCAGTAGTGCTGTAGTGATTTTACTATATACCTTGTCTATGTCTAGCGTCATGTCGATGGCCTCGAATCGTTGTCGTACTTGTCTCCTGAAGAAATGCCAGTCTGCCTTTTTGTAGTTCCATGGGGGTGATGTTAAGCAATTTCTTTTTATTTCCCTGGTGTTTGTGATCTCAAGGAGGATGGGTCTGTGGTCACTTCCGATGTCGTCGAGCACTCTAACTGAGCAATGTGGGTGGATATCCGCTGTTACTAGGGTGAGATCTGGTCTGCTTTTTGTTCCACTGGCGCGGTGGAGCAATGTTGGTGGGTGTGTGAGCATTCTGCAGTAGGATGAGTGTGGTAGTGTTAGTGAGTTCTTCTATAGCTACTCCTGTTGGGTTCCTGTCTGTGTAGCCCCACAGAGGTGAATGACCATTCATGTCACCAGCAATGATCATTCTCCTCAAGTCCGTGGTCTGGAAAGGCTTCAGAGCAAGGTGTGTTTTTGGCGGGTTGTAAATGTTAATGATTTTCAATGGCTTTCCACCACTCCAGACTATCACTTCCTGTAGATCTGTTTCGTCATTGGTTTCAAGAGCGGAAACCTCAGCCTGTGTATCATTCCGGATAAGTGTCACTAATCCTTGACATTTTATACACTTGCACTGGTACACTGTATAGCCTGTGATATGGAAGGAGGTGTCTTTTGGTAGCATTGCTTCTTGGATAACTGCAACATGGATTTTTAGGTCCAGTAGAAGCTTGGTTAGTTCAAGTATTTTGTTTCGGATTCCTGATATGTTGAGTTGGAGGATGCGTAGTGAGTCTGTGTTATATATATATTATTATTACTGGTAGTATACTTTTTCACTACCCTCCCCAGGTACCGAAGGGCAGCGCGGGCCTTGATAACCGAGGCGACACCCGAGCTCGTATAGAGTCTGTTGTCTTAGAGGCATGTTCATGATTTCAGGGGGGGTATGGATGCATTTTTCAGTATCCCGGAAGGGAGGCAGTCCAGTGTATCAGTATCCCAGGATCGTCACGTCCTGCCAGAAAAATAGCATATACATCTGGGTCAGCTAATTCATCATTCTTCAGTCAGCTTTGCCAACCCTTCTGCAGTGATGGTATATCTGGCGTTCCCCGCCACCTAGGAGGCTGTCACAGAGGGACAAAGGTGCAATGCCCGCTGGCCTGCATCTCTTCGTCATCCATGGGGATTATTGGATAGGAGACAAACAGTGAAGAATGAGGCAAGAAAGCATTTAACCCATGAAGTGGGGGTGGGTTGGTGCAGACCAGAGCTTGTACCACTCGCCGGTGGGTTCTGCATCTACACCTATAGGGTTCCACCAACTCCACAGCCCTTTTGTCTGGCCCCTCACCAAGGACCTGTCCGGCTTGGGTGACCCTGCCAGGAGTAAAACTCCCGCCGGCATAGCTCCCGGGATCATTGAGGCACTCAAGCTCTCCAACCAACGGCAAGGTAGGCTTAGGTGTGGAGAGACTAGTCCCATATAATCATGATCATGTAAGCCTCGCATGTGATGAGCATTTGACTTGTAGTTAGCACTTTTTTTCTGTTGATTGTTAGTCTGTTTAGTTCTGCTACAGATTGATATGTCCATTCTTGTAAGTTGTCAGTCAGTTTATTTTTCTGACTGTCCAATCTTTTACCTGGTAGTGTCTTGAAAGATAATCTTTGGTAGCCTATGTGATGTTCATATATGGCCATATAAGAATTAAAAAAAATAAAGGTAAAGTTAGTCCTATAGCTGATACAGCTATAGGTGAGTGAAGTGTTCAAGACTTCATAATTCTAGGTCCAGCTTTATTAGGTGGGTTAACAAGTTCCTTTCCTCACTGTTCTTGTGTTCCATAACTCAAGAGCATTGTCAAAATTCCCTTTGCACCTGGGTAGACTGGAGTGTAGAACTATCAGGATTTGAACTCTGAACCCGATAACTTTGCCGTGAGAAGCAAGCACTATACCAATGTCATAAATTGTCTGGAACCTTCCATGCTGAAAATGGTTCTGACTCATTCACAGCTTCGTCTATAAATCTATTTTAGCTCTTTCTCTACAGAATCATACTTATTCTTTATGTTGTGAAGTTGTATCTCATCTGTTTCTTTACTTTAATTTGTTTTTTTGTTTGTTTGAGGAGGAAGGGGAGGAGAGTTCACTTTAAGATTGAAGTCTAATGTAAGAGATGCTGCTCAACACTAAAATAGAATATTACTTACTGTACAGAAGCTGAAAGAAGTGCTAAAGTGATAAATATTTATGTAGTGGCCTTTTTCATTTTGAAAAAAAAAATGCTACATGAAAATTAGAAATGTATTAATGAAAATTAAATATCAATGACATACGATACAACATTAGAAGAGCACTTTATTGGGGAAAAATTGCTGCATGGCAATAATTGATATTTAGTTACCAAACAACATAAATAATGTAGTTATTAGAAATTGAAATAAACATCATAATGCAATAAATACATTACCAAAGCTTTGTCCCACTTGTACCAGTAAGTTTATAATAACATGCTTTATAAAATGGTTAACAAAGAATTGATGTCCATGAAAAAAATTGAGTATGCCAAAAGAAGTTTATTTGAGGCAAAATTGATAAGGTTTGATATCTCATCATCATCATTTTCATTTGTGCTCCTTACAGAGCATGGAACCACCACTGTAACTGGCCCCCTTGCATGAAGTCTGTGCCGAGCATACACGTGGTCCTGCAGCGGTGGTTTCTGTGGCAATTAGTTTGATATGATGAGGTTGCCAGCCATATACACAACCTCATATTAGTTGCCTTGTCCTATATACCTGAGGGTGCTGTAGTCCTATTTGTCTCTTCAGAGATCCCCGGGAACTAAATGAAGCATTTGATATCTTGGTTGTTGGATTTTGTCAAGCTTCTTTGTTGTGAGAAAAATATGATTTCATACTAGAACCATTCGGTGTACTCGGGTACCTGGAACAAGGCTTGCTATTGTTCATTTTACAGACAGTTTTGTCAAAGTGAAAGGAACTTAAAACTAAAAGTTTAAGTTTTGACCAGCATTTAAAAAAAAAAAATTTATTAATGTTACACAGTTTTGTAAAACTTTTAAGGAATATTGAGATATGGGAGCCAGCATTAAAAAAAAAATCAATTTTACACATAGTAAAATACTTTAACCAGCTTA
This sequence comes from Oreohelix idahoensis, assembly GCA_024509875.1. Lineage (NCBI taxonomy): Eukaryota > Metazoa > Mollusca > Gastropoda > Stylommatophora > Oreohelicidae > Oreohelix > Oreohelix idahoensis. The sequence goes on from JAMPIV010002446.1 coordinate 132,447, forward strand.
TTTTAAAACCATATTTATTATTATTTTTTTTAAACAAGATAAAAAAAATATAGAACGTAAGGCATAGTTAAACAAAACCCTAAAAAAAAAAAAATGTTCGCTTAAACATTTTTAGGAAACGTTTGACGTTGTGGAAAAACTCAGCCATTACTGTTTTATGCAGAAGGCTTTCAAACTTTCTCTTTATGAAAATGTTTTTGCCACTAGGTGGCAACTTTCACGAGGCAATTCTCGGCTTCAGATTTTTGTCAAAATGTGAGCTTCTGAAGGATATTGGATATTTATTGCTTTGTATTTTTGCCAGACTGTCTAACCAGATAGGGCAGAACATATGTAACATTTTAGCTTGAGGCAGCAGTGTTTAAAAATAGATTTTGAAATTAAGGAAAAAGCCAGATTTAACTTGAAATTGTTAGTTGCTGTCATGAGGACAGTTTGAGCTGAATGTTATTAAAATTATATCTCAGAAGGGCTCTTCCCCCACCCACCCCCCACATTTTTTTGGCCTTTTAAGGAGTGTTAACAGTTCATCCTGTTCCTACCTTTGCAGTTTGTTTTTATAAGTTTTACTTCGTTTTGGCGACAGCTCTGCGAGCAGCCTACACAGAAAGCTGACTGTAATATTAATGAAGGCGAATGTTCAAATATATAAGACACTGTGATTTGTACATTTTAATCTTTAACCTAAAAGCCGAGAAGCAATGTCATTCTTGTTTTGTGGATTGAATGTTCTTAAAGTATATTAATGTATCACGCTTATCGTGCCACGCATTCAAGTGTCACACTTTACAGCCACATCTTTATGGTGTGACAGTGTCACACTTGGTATTGCCGCACTGTATATATAATGTCATGATGCGTAGTGCCGCACTCTAATGTTTCGCTCAGTACTGTCATACTTTTACATTACCATACTGCATAATCCCAGATGTTGCAGAGTTACTCGTTGCTTAGTATCATAGTTTTATAAATGTCAACACTATATTGTAGTGGTGTATTTTGATTTTTATTTTAAAATCATGGGCTATTTGGGTGTTAGGCGCCTATTTCGCGCGGGAGTGTCATTATTTTATATAACACAATCTGGCGTTGAGTAGATTATTTAAGGAGTAAACAAACATTCATTATGACAGTTGTATAATCTAACACAAAAGAAAAAAGAAGACAAGAAACTTCTGAGCCATCCAGCACAGATTAGTAAAAATTTGAAATGTAAATTAAGGGGCGGGGGTGGAGTTACGCCCGAAAAACCTTCTTCCTCTTTAAATACGCCACTGCTATCAAGTTACATTTTATAATGCTGCAGTTTATAAACGACATGTTATAGCATCAACTTGACATTATCACTGTTTACAGAGTTCCGCATTGTCATTTGTCACAACTGTACAGTTGTGTACTTTTTGTTTCGCACTTCACAAAATAGAAATTATGTGAGGACAGCAAACCATAAGTCAGAAGAGTTCAGGACCACCACTGGTGTAAGACAAGGTGATATCCTACCACCTTACCTCTTCATACTCCTTATGGACGATGTCATCAAGGCATGTAAGGAGAGAACAAGAAAGTATTCAGTGGGGGTACTGGAAGATGAGACAGGTCTATATTTCAGAGCTGGCATTTGCTGATGATGTTGCCCTGATTGCTAAATCAGAGGCACATCTCCAATCCAACCTGCAAGTCTGGAAGGAAGAGCTGGAGAAGAGAGGGATGGTCATAAGCAGCTCTAAAACAAAATCCATGGTGATATCACGAGAAGAAAGAAGACATCAGATTAAGCTGGGAGAACAGGTCCTGGAGCAGGTCGACCACTTTAAATACCTCGGAGCTATTATAGACCGAAAGGGAGGCATCAAAGAAGAGTTGGCCACTCGAAAAGCAGCAGCTGGGAGACTTTTTCAGGCCATAAATCGAGGATTCCTCAGCAAGAGAGAGGTTGGTAAGAAAACGAAGATGGCTGTATACCGCTCCACCTATGTCCCAGTCTTGACATATGGATGTGAGTCATGGGCAATGACTACAACCCATAAAAGCCAGATCCAAACCTCAGAAATGAGGTATCTGAGGAAGGTGGTTGAAGTAACAAGAAGAGACATAGTACGCAACCAGACGATACGTCAAGGCCTTAAATCCTACCCCCTGCAGACCCAAGTAGAACAGTCCCAATTAAGATGGTTTGGCCATGTCTGCAGAATGGGAGAAGATCGGCTACCACGACAAGCATGGGAAACAAAAAGCCAAGGATCCAGACCCCGAGGACGACCCAGAGTCCGCTGGGAGGACAACATTAGACAATCTTTGAAGGACCGAGGACTAGAATGGAACCAGGCCAGGAGGAAGACAGCCGATAAGATAGTCTGGCGCTCTCTCTTCCAAACCTCTACACCTCACGGTAGAAGGGGAACGACTAAGTAAGTAAGTAACTTCACAAAATGTCATTTATTTCAAAGGTTACTTTATAAATAAGTTCTTGATTTGTTCCAGTATTGCTGCCATAGTCTTACTTCTCTCCCCTGCCATAATGAATTAATATAGGTAATAGCAGTCACTTGTAAGGTAAAGAGGTAAAGGATCGCGTTACTCGCCCATTGCGGCATATTGGGAATATGGTGTTAGGCCCATATTTTCTTGACCATCGACACACTAGGGGTGATTTGGTCAGCATCACGCCGGCCGCCTTAACCTTCCCACAGTTGCTCTGGTACCCAGTTCATGAGGCTGGGTCGACCTCGGAGCCGTTTGCGGTCTAAAAAAATCCCACCTCAAATGGGGGTCGAACCACGGACCACCGAGCTAGGAAGCCAGTGCACTAACCACTGTGCTACCGCAGTCACTTGTAAAATGGGGCAGCCCCTATCGATCTTTGTTTCACTCCGGCAGTATCGGTACATTTGTGGTACTGATTTTTATTATTTGCTCTCAATTGTCTCACTTTTCTTTCTTTCTATCTTTCTTTCTTTCTGCTAAGTAGCAGATATTTGATTTTATCAAATCATTCGACACTCCCTGTAGGTGATAATAATCACATTTGCTTGGCGCTGCCCAGATTTTGTTGGCTATAGGCGCTGCAGATCAACACATACATCGGCCAGCGCTATCGGCTTAATCACCGATAAGACATGGATGACAAGATTACTTTAGATAAAAGTAAGATTGCTACATCTCGAACACATGGTCATATGAGGTTACCGGTGTGTTTGGAAGTTTGTACACAAGGGCATCGGACATTCTTATTACCATATATGGGAGAGTTGACCTCTGCCTTACGTTCAAAATTATCCGTTGTCGGAATATTTTGATATTACCCCATAACCCGCCTGTTTGAATACGATTGGAGTTTTTGATAGCTCATAACAAACGAAGGCGTGGGAAGGCAGGGAATATAATCTGATCATTTTCTCAAGCTATTTCACTAGAGAAATCGCTCGCCAAGACACCAGACTGCTTGGGAAGGTTGAAAATACAAATTACAGCCACTTTGCCACAGGTGTCTCCTTTCTGTCTGACCTGTACGCGCGTACAGATAGGCCTCAGGTTTCCTTCATTATGTATTCGCTGTCGTGGACAAGATAGAGAACCCATGGGCATGTTTTGTGTGCATCTCTCCTGATACTTCCTATTTTTTAAATGCCAGTTTCATCAAAAAGTTGTTGCTTTCTTGTTCGTCCGTTTACTGGGCGAGTTCTGTGCTAAAGATTGCACTATGCCTGTACAGTGGAAGGGTGTGAAGGTGTGTATGGGACGAGTGAGTCGGGGGAAATAGTGGAAAGGGAGGGGGTTGCTAAGTGAGCCAGCAACACAGCGGCCATCGTTTAAGGAAGGTCAGTACAGAATGCTTCAAATGTCTTTCCTACCCTTCCCTCCCTCCAGTATTTGTCCCCAGTGATTTAGAGCAAGTAACTTCAGTTTATTGACAATTACGTTATAAGGATTACGGTTTACCAGTTTGTCATTGCCTCGTATAGTTCCCTGAGGTCTGTGAAGAGACAAAGAAGAGTAGAGTTATTGCACAATCAGGCTGAGTCGTACAAGGCGAATAATATGAGGCTGCGCATGGGGGATGGCAACCTCACCATACAAAACAAATTGTCACAGAAACCAACGATACAAGACCTTCCTGCGGGACCAGTGCAGTGGTGACTTCATGCTCCGTAAGGAGCGCAAAGAGAAACGACGAGGATGACAATGATGATTGCTTCATTAATCACCTGTGTGTTATCGGCGCACGAAAGGGGAGCAAATAATAGTAACACTTTAACCTACCACGGAATGTCGTAAAAAGCGACTAAAGAGGGTTCAGCATGTCACCGCCAACCACATAATATTGTAGAAAATTTAAGCCACAAAAAACATTAAAAAAACGATATGGATAAGTGAACTGACATGAAGACTTGGCATATATTTATTTTAAGATCTGTGCTGCCAGGGGAGATGGTGGGTAAAGAGTGAATGAATTTGTCATTGATAGAGGCCTCTTTTTTGGCTCAAAAGGCCTTTATGACTACCAGTGGCGTATTCTCTATGTGTGCTGCGCACACCTATGCCGAAAGGAAAATAAAAATTTAATGCATTATTCTATAAAATATTTCTCTTATAATGTTCTGCTTTCGGACCGCACGCATCAGGATAACGGATTTTCCCGCATAGAATCTACGAGTATATCTACTTTCAGTTTCCCAGACGCGTTTTATAGTGCAGTTTTTTTGGTTGGTAGCAATCGCCCGAAGTTTCTCGGGTAATTCCGTCACTATGTGTGCGGCACCTTTCGGTTTTACGTTTGAAGACTGGTTTGTGTGGATCGGGGTCATGGCCAGATACGTCAATACAATACGAACATGCGTGCGGTGGTCTTGCAGCTCTCGAGTTGTAAAAATCGGCTGTGTCCGTCCAGTGTTTTTTGTGATTAATTTTTGTTAGTTGCCGGGAATGCAGATTATTACAGTGACAGTGAGTTTCAAGTTGTAAGTTAATTAGTATTTCGGAGATAATTGACATATACCCCTAATAACTATCGTTGCGTAATTGAATATAGTTGGTTTTTAAATTAAGAGGGGAAGAAGTTAAATAGTAGGCGTACATATTCATTTTAAGTAGCAGCACGCCTAGCTCGCATTACCAGGATACGCCACTGATGACTTCCCTCATTACAATGACACTGCGCCGTCGTCTTGTCTGAAATTTTTGCGGCGGTCCTTCAACGTTCCTTGCCTGTATTTGCGTGTGCGCCCATACACTTGCAGCGAGTCGCGCTTCTCAACAATATAAGAGCTTGTGTCAGCCATCTGAAATCAATGAATAAGAGATAACGTGCACACCTTCAAAATGTAGTGGGAAACGGGACTTTTGGACCACCCTGCATTTTTCTAGCACGACAAAATACAATGTACATTTTGTGCCGCGAACTTAAAGGTTTGGGAAGCGCTGATCAAGGGGGATTAGCATAGAAGAAGATGAATTACTTTATGTTACGTTATGAGGATTGGCGAATGTTATGTGCAGTTGCTGTCTGTGAAACCGTTTGTTGCCAGTTACACGCGGTCTGTGTTGGGAATTCTGCGTAGGAACGTAGCATCGCTGATTTAGCCGTCAGATCCTGCTCAAAGACGTACGCTGTTGGACATTAAGTATTCTCCCCTGATCTGTAATGACTTAGGTGTGGGGGAGATAAGGACGTTTTAAACCTGAAGTGTCTGTGATTAACTGCTGGTTCTCCGGAGATAGAAAGACTGAAAACCTCCGGCATTTGTGTTCGAGTATGTGTGTGTAAATATGTACGTGAGAGAGGTATCTCAGCAACGATGATAGGAGACTTCATTGAGGAAAGATTGACTTTATTACTCTTTTTGTTGTCTTTTTTAGACACTGACTTTCAGCCAGAAACTGACAGGCCAGTTTCTGCCACGCACCTTTTTCTCGATTTCACACACACGCACGCTTTCTCTTTCTCGCCCTCAAACACTCTCAGACACCCACACATGAACTTGTTCTAATCACTTTCCCTAATCTGATTATGTTTGAATTATTTATTTAATGTACGAATATTTTGGATTTGATTTTTTTTTTTTTTTTTATTTAATTTTATTTATTATTATTTTTTTTTTTTGCTTCTGTTGTTTGCTTTTTTTCTTCATTACTTTCTTGTTTGTTTAAAAAAAAACATACTTAATTTTGATTGTGATTGCATACTGTAAATGTATGCTGTTATATTACCTTTATAATGTTGCATGCCTTTAAATTAATGCTTAAAGTAACATGTGGGAATGAAATGAAATAGTATGCAAGATAAATGAGAGTGGAAGGCAGAATGTTAGACGGGCCTGCGCGCCCTATTCTTAACCCTTCGAAAATAAAGTTCGTTCGTTCGTTGGTTCTCACTTAGAGACACAATCACACATGCTTATTTCTTTCTACATATCTCCGTCACACACACATTGTGGAACACCCTGACACACATAAACATTATCTTTCTGGCTCTCGCACATATAGTCCAGATCAGACATGTTTGTGTCGATCCCTAAGGATTTGAGTTTTGATTGTTTACCTTTATTTAAAATTTTTTTATTGCGGGTGAGTTCCAGGGCTTTCTTGCAAACTTAGAGGGCTTCCCCAACTCAGCAGACTTAACTCAACAATAGTAAATCATACCACATCTACTAATTGGCGGGTGATGAAATGCCACGAGTTGGATGGTGCTGTACCCTAGAGGGGACCCCGATCAGATGCGCTAACTCTCTCTAAACAGCACAGTCACACATACACACTGGCGTACTTTCTTATACGCACTTTCACGCATACATGCATTTGCACACCCACTTTATGACACACCGTTGCACACATATTGGCTCACACGCACTTTACTACGCACACTGTCACATTGCTACACGCGCACTTTATAACACACATTCTCACACATAGTGACACACTCGCTTTGTTACACGCATTTCACTTTCAAACATCACACACACACGGGCACACTGTCAAACCCGCTGTGTTTGCACAAAACTGTATCACTCACTCAGCCCCGTGGAGTTCCCGGGGGTCAATTGTGAGACAAAGACAGAAGAGGACAACAACTCCCTCAGGTATCTCGTACAAGGCGATTATAATATGAGGTTTGTGCATAGGGCAGACAGCCTCATCATGTCAAACTAGATGCTATCGAAACAACCACTGCAAGATCGAGTGCTTTGGCGTATGTATCCTAAAGGGGTCCATCTGCAGTGTTGGCTCTAAAAGGAGCGAAAAAAAAAGATGATCACTCACTCAGTTACATATGAACAGTGGCACTGTTATGTTTTTTGGGGGGCGCCAGTCCGGTAGAGTGTCTGTTCGTGGGTGGCTCAATTTTGGAAGCGCCCCCTTCTTCCCATCAGATACGCTATTTTCTTGCAGTATGTTCTAGATTGTATTAATAGTTTAAAAGATTACTAAGCATGATTATGCAGTCATACGCGTTTGAGCGCAACGCAGCAAAAGCTCGGAGCTACTCAGCATATACTATGAAAGATGCCAAGGTGTGGAGGCGGTGTATGGCTAAAGCACGGACGCCTCCGCGCTGTGTACACCACTACATATGAATTCAGCAAAAGAAACTTAAATCTGAAACATTGGAGGGCTATCATAAAATCACGGAATCATGGCCCCACAAAAACTCCATAACGTCCGCACCTTAAGTTCTAGTCATTGTTCTCGGCCAGTTTACTACCAGCTCCACCCCCTTCAGTTACCGTGGTCGTCGTGCTAGATAGGAAAGTAATGCAGATAAGGGGCTACTTCTGATCTTAAGGTATACCGCTGACCTAGATTTCCACGGCGGGGCTGCTGATGGGTAGTGACGATAATTAAGTACAGTTAAGCGGCGTTTAAAACATGTGGTGGGTGTAACAGAGTGAGAACTGCCAGAAAGCAGACGTCACATGTAGAGACGGGCATTATTGTGAGAGCTCTCACGAAGTGCCAGGATGTAAATTTCTGTTATTTCTTTGTATTTCTGATATTCTTTCTAGCTTTTCTTTGGTATTCTCCTTCATATTTACTACAGCTACTACTACAGACACCAAATTTACCTATTTTTAATAATACCACTACTTCTGCTACTGTTACTACTATTACCAATACTACTTTCTACTTCTACTTACTACTGCTCTCACTACTACTTTACTATAAGAACAACTATCTACTTAACTAACTACTAGCAAAACTATTAACTACTAGCGAAACTACCTACTACTACTACCAACTACTTACTGTTAACTAACTACTTACTGCTACTATTGCTGCTGACTACTTACTGATACTAATAGTACCAAAACCACCAGTTGGGCCACTATAACTAACTACTTGCTAATATTAACATTACTAAGTACTAGTTGCTAACTGGTAGCTACTAACTGATACTACTACTCCACCACCACCACGACTATATAACGACTGTGGAAGGACAAAGTGACAAATATCGAAGTGCTGTCATTTGGTGGCCTTCAAAGCATGGTTAGACTGCGCTGGCTTGGTCATGATGACCGCCGCATGGAAGATGGTCGCATCCCCAAAGATATTTTCTACGGTCAACTAGCAGATGGCAAAAGAACACTCGGGCGACTCCAGCTGAGGTTCAGAGATGTGTGTAAAAGAGACGTGAGTGCATTGGACATAAATCCAGCAACCTGGGAGGATAAAGCTACCTATCGCACAAAGTGGCGATGATCCGTACGGCGCTACCTCAGATTGGGCGAAAAGAAGCTCTCACAACAGGCATAAGAGAAAAGAACACGCCGAAGGGAACACCAAGCAAAAAATCAGCTGAGGGTTATCACCTCAGGTTCAGGTGTATTGTCGTCTATATGCCACTATGCAACTACTCTATAAGGCACTCTTTATCTTTGGCAGTGTCGCTAACAGCGGGCAGTTTTTAGGGTGCTACATTTCCGTCTTAATGGCTACCGTACCGTTATGTTATGCCCACACACATCTAAGATAGGGCGAAGTGATCACGTCTGAGATTTTTTTTTTTTTTCTTAACCAGCGGCACTTGGGCTTTCAGCCCTTCGGCCCAATGACATGTCATTGCGAGGCTGGGGAACCTGAGGACTTTCCTTCCAACCCGGTCAGGAGCTTCGCTCCTTCCCATCCACAGAGGGTTTATCACAGGAGCCGTTCAGGCTATTCAGTCAAATTTCCGGCCGTAAACATTTCTTCAAACGCCGACGCCCGGGTTTGAACCATGAACACCTGGTCGCCAGTACAACGCCGAAGCCATTACACCAGCGCGGCTCCAAATCACGTCTGAGATAGAATGAAGTGATCAGAACATTTAAAGCACGCAGGTCACAATGCAGCAAACGGCAGAAAAGAGGGCGAGAGAAAAAAGAGAGGGAATCAATAGGAACGCCAGACATTCGAATCCAGTCCATCCAGAAAACATTGTTGTCTCTATAAAAAAAAAAAAAAAAAAGTTAAATCACTATTGTCTGTAGCGAAATTTTTCTTCTTGTTCCACTTCTTTCGCTGTCATATAACGACATCTGTTTCTCCCTTAAAGCGTCCGGGTGGCAAAGTGGTTGGAGAGCTGTCCTCTCGCTGCAAAGATACCGGGTTCGAAACAGTGTCGCCACGCTACAGTTTACCCAGCTGTAAATGGGTACCTGACTCTGCTCTTGAATTAGGGAAAGCAAAGGTAGCGAGGAAGGGAACTGATCACCCCCACCTCTCGAAGCTGGATCTAGTATATTAAAGTTTTAACACATCATTCCCCTAAGGCGGTATCTGTAATGGAACTACCTTTACCTATATCTCCCATAAAGTGGACAGTCTGCCTCTGGCGCCTTTCATTGCCAGACAATATATCCCTCACGAAGGTTGGTTAATGCCGTGATGTCAGTATATCCCTGCCGTGGAGCCGACATTCTCAGATGATGTTCTCCTGTTTGTTTATCTTCCTCACAAGGGCACGCGTCTGTGTGTTCGACGTGCAATTTGTAGAACAGATGGTGTTTGAGTCTGCAGGGGTTGGTTGTCAGCCTGAAGTGAACCATATGTTAATTGAGTCAGCATTGGAAGTTCTCAGTCTAGAAATTATCACTTGGTCTTTTCTTTTATTATTTTAGAGAATGCATTAAACGTGGCCCTGGCTGACTGGTAACGTCTATAGTTTTAGAGAATACATTAGACTTGGCCCAGTGTCACGGGTTGCCGCCCCTTTGCTCTGCAGTGACGGTCCAACAATGGTCAAAACCTAGAATATCTAACGTGGGTCTTCAAAGGTATCTACCTTCGCACAAGATTACTCTTGGCAGAGATACAGATAGAAGGATGATGATGCTTTTACCTCGAGGGAGCGAGGGAGCATTCACAAGATATTTCAGAAGTCAAGCTAAATGTGTCTTGTTAACTTTTATCTGCACGACAACTTTTATGAAGAGGTATTCTATAATTTAATTTAGCTCGTGCAAGCCCCTAACTGAATTAACAGTGAAGTTCTTATTATTATTTGGCTCTATAGATGTAAATATAGATATATTAAAAATGCTAATTCATCCGTGTGCTCTTCTCTCTGTAATAACTAAATCAACTATGAATTTGTAAAAAAAAAAAACATAACAAATTTAATGATCAATTACTTTGGAACAGATGTAAATAAATATGAACTGCTGATTACTAAAAAATATAGGCTCCGTCCTTGAAACTGGTATCGGCTTTAGGAAGCTTAGGTGTGGAATATAGATCAATAAGTTCTGTTGTATTGGCCTGCTAAAAATGCCACTTAGCTTCCAAACTGCAGTAGTGTTGATGCTGCTGTTTCCGTCAGTTCGTCTCCTGGTTAAGGCAGGTATCTTCACAACCCGTTGAATGTAGGGTTCAAGTGTCGATCGCAAGCTTTGAACCACAGAGCAGTAATACAGCTGGTGTCGTAGAATCGTACCTCAAATGGTCTCTAAACTCGTATCACAGACTTGGGACCCAAAGATGCAGCAATAGAGAATGCAGTCAGTGACCCATAGCTTGACTGCTTGTGTCACGGTCAGCGAACCAGAGCTGACCAAGACCATACTCCACCTCCACGTGGTGGTCCTGGAAACAGGCTGCATCACTGCAGTCTGGCTGAGAGAGAAGGGATCGAAGAGAGAAGGCAAACCCGGTCCCAAAAAATGCCGTGCTGAAGTCGGATGTGTCGGCCGAAAGGCGCAGCTCCGGTGTAAACAGACACAACGCAACCAACGTCCTTTTCAGGACGAACGAGGAAGAAGAGAAGATATCACAGACTTTAGAGGGAATAAAAGAACAAATTCTGCTGCTAAACCGCTGTCCATCAACCGCTTCTTTTTCTCTGAATTTTTACTATTCCTGAGCGTATATCATATAACTCAGGGGATATGATGAAAATCACCATTCTGTTAGTTAATTTACTGGGAAAATTTCGTGGCTTGTGCCTGGTTGGACATGTTTAAATATACATACACTTATTGCAAATGATAGTAAATATATACATATGATGGCATCATCTTCCACTCCCTGCTCCACTTGGAGTCTGGGGTTACCTTTGCTTTTGGTTCCATGTGAGAACCCGCATGAAGCAATCACCAGCGCTTTGCTATGGTGGTTCATGAATATATCTTTCACGTGCTGAGGTTGCTAGCCTCTTAAGGAGATGTATAGCCATCAGCAAGTTCAAACATGTTAAATTCCAAGTATAAAAATATGTTACAACTTACCCCAATACTGTTATCATAGACTTCTTGCTCAGTTGAATAGCCTCGGCAACTTGATGCAGATGTCCCGAACACACGTCTGGGGTATTATTTCTATTACAGAATCCCTCTGTGACTTTGTGAGTAGGTCCTGTAGGAGTTCGGTTTCCGTATTAAATTGTAGAGCTTCCTTGTTGTAGTGTTCAAAAGGTGCTCCAATTCGCCCGATCCTATAAGGTCAGAATTCTTACTTCTATTCTTTCCTGGCTTCAGTCCGAGCTGTCTGCTTTGACAGTAGATTAATATGAAACAAATATAAAGGTATGTTATAAGGCACTCGTAGGAAATAAAGAAGTAGAACACTAGACAACAGAAAAACAACAGACATGAGTGGCTTACCCAGGAATTGAACCCTGGACCTTCCGTGCGACAACACCACCTAGCTATGCAAGCGAATCACACTGTCCTCCCTGCCATCTGCGCATCCCCAAAAAAGGATGTTTCAATGACAGGTCATTAGTGCGAACCTCTATACATAACACCGGAAGTTTATCATGGGCAGTTCAGCCTATTAATGACGCAATCACTTCTGTTGTTCCCCTATATATCAGTATTGGTCAGTCCAACAAGACAAAGACCTTAATACTGTGTCCAGTATGATAGTAGTGACATTCTGGAATGCAGTGTTGTATGTCTAAAATGTTCTACGTTAAATTGCAGTTTTACTGCCCACGCTTAGCTCTGGCGTTTCCGACAAAACTTTCAATCAACGTTAATGTATATTAGCTTCTAAACTGCTAAGTCAATAGCATTCGAAAGTGCACGTTATGATAACTTTCCTCATGGACTTTTCTGCATGACTCATGTTTGTAAAATTCAAACGGTCACTCTCCGTATATGGATTTGGTATTTCCGTAAATTCTCGGTAATGATTACTACTACACCTTCTTACATTTATCTTGCTTATAACTAGCCTGTCCGGAAGTTTATTACTTCATTTCTGACGTCTCAGATGTGTCGTAATAGCACCTGAGTGCATGACTGCCGATAATTGACCGGCACTTCCTATGCAAACAAACACCGGGCATCATTACTCGAAAATGACGGGTCGCCAATCTAGGTTTACCTATAACTCATCTCCGCGAGGATGGGCAGACAAACATGACACGTATGAATGTAAGAAGTGTAAACATTGACACGAAAATACCAAATACTGTCGGAGGTAGGAAAATAGAATGTGCCGACAATCGAAAGACGCTCATAATTAGTATGCACAATAAATGTAGATCAGTACTACCAGGGAGGACAAGAGAGTGAACCAAATTATGTGACACATATTGACTGTCACAATTATATCCCACATTATACTGTTGTCTATAGCTATATGCTGTTGTAAATTTCTTGAGTTTTAATTTTGTTTTAGCCAACAGAAGATGGTGGTCTGATAAAACATCTGCTCCTCTACATACTTTCACATCATGCAATGATGACCTAAACTTCTTGCTTCTGCATATGTGATCAATCTGATTCTCAGTTCTGTGGTCTGGTGATATCCATGTTGCTTTATGTATTCTTTTTTTGTGGAAATATGCTTCCTCCTATAGCTAGTTGATTCGAAGCACAGAAGTTTGCTAATAGTTCTCCATTCTCGTTCATCATACCTAATCCATGCTTTCCCATGATTTCTTCAAAGCCAGTGTTGTCTGTTCCTATTTTGGCATTTAGGTCCCCCATCAAAATTGTGATGTCCTTTCTTTTCTTATATTCCAAGACACTTTGTAGTCTGGTGTAAAAGTCTTCTTTCACAGATTCTTCTTTATCGTTTGTTGGTGCATAACACTGAATGATGTTTATATTTACTTTCTTTTTGGCTGATTTAAACCTTGCTGTTATAATTCGGGGGTCCCATTGCTTCTCAATCTATAAGTGCCTTCTGTGCTTCCTTGGACAGCATTAGAGCCACCCCTTCACTGTGGTGGGCTCTTTCCTCCTCATGTCCTGAGGACAACACCATTTCTCCTGTGATCAGTCTCCTCTTCTCTATGCCTTTCCACCGTGTCTCGCAGAGACCCAGGATATCAATCCTGTAATTTGACATTTCTGCTGCTACCTGTGCAGTTTTCCCTTGTTCACACAGAGTGCGAACATTCCAGGTGCCAATCCTGGAGATTTTCCTAGACGAAAAAAGGTTAGTCGGCAACCCAGACTCCTTTCGGCTTTCTCTAGGTTGCTTCATGCGCCTCCTTTCCAGAGGACCTTCTTCTGTCTTGGGCGGCTGAGTTGATTTATATTCATTTTTTGACTTGTCTATGTTTGTTGAAGTTTTTGTGGTAAAAAGTTTTTGTTACGGGATCCCATGCCCAACCCTCCTTAGTCGCTTTTTACGACATGCCTGGTAGGGTACAGTGTTACTATTCTTTGTTCCCCTTTCGGGGCCCGGTAACACACGGGTGAGACAGCGTAATACTCCCATGATAATACTGAATATGTATTAAGCCCAAGCCTTAGGACCCCCTCCCCCTAAAATGGAAATAGTAGGATTCAGTACACTGTAACTTCATCTATTTGAGGGATTACAGCATCTTAAACTAGTTGCAGTAAATTACGGCCATTTTGTGCGTCAAGCTTGTGTATTACTTCGCCCGATATGTGGATAAGCTGCAATTTGTACATTTTATCATTTTACATTTGCATTTTGAATGTATAATTTGCTTGTGGATGTACAGTTGCATATGAGGCTGGCAACCTCATCACTGTAAACAACTGGACACATGAACCACCACTGCAGGAGCTCGTGACTGCTTCGTGCAGGTTTCATCACAAGGAACGAACAGCAGAAGTGGCCCTCCAGGCTCCATATAGAGCTGAGAGTGGATGATGATATCATAGTGTATATATTTATTATACTAACCCTTTAGTAAGTTTTATATGTACATTTATATATATTCCAATTGTCGCCTTCGCTGTCCAAAAGCACTTTCATCCGAATCACTGGGGCTAACATTAATGCTCATGGATGGTAAAACTTTTGAGAAAGATGAAGTGGTGGATGGAAGCGGAGGTCGCCTGATGCTCATATCAGGAGACAAAATACTCAGAAGAGGCATTTGTTTCCCTCTTAGTTTGTGGTACAAGTTGTCGGCAGTCGCCGCTAGACACCAACATCATACGGGTCTTGAAGATGCTTGACAACCTTGGTAGTTACCCCAACCTTACTACTTGGGGCGTTGCTACAACCACCAGATTTGACTACTGAAGAGAAGGATCAGTCCAAGTCCCTTGTTGGAACCAACAGTGAGTGAAGCAGACGCCAGCTGGCCCCCACACCGGTAGCTAAGTAACATACAAGCACAGCCAATGGACATTTCAAAATAATTTTTCTTACTTTCCACCACTATTTAATATTCTCCAACGATAAATATTATCGCTTCACTTTTGTAAACAACTTTATTAGTTTTACATTGTTAACCCATAAGTGATTATTATGCCTGTTTATCTGTAGCTGTAAAGCTATAGTTGAATCAGTTACTATCAAGCGAATTGTATGGTTGCACTCGTATAACTCATTGTTTTAAAGGCATGCAGAGCTATTAAATTAATAGTTGCTGAATCAACTTAGCTGGGGGCTCATAAATACAAGCGAAAATATATTACCTCACAGAAGGGGCGGGAGAATAATAAGTTCATAATAGCTTAGCTGATCTCAGTTACGCTTGCTTTTCTATAAAATCCCGTGGGAATAGAAGTAGTAGCATCATTCTTCTATTTATATACCTGCCAAGAGTAACCTTGAGCGAAGACTCTCGTCATTATCCTCTTGAGTTTGGCCATTATTGAACCACTACCGCGGAACAGTGGAGACAGTACCCTCACAGACATTTCGACAAATGTAAGCATCCTTTATTTGGCGGCGTTTTAGTCTCCGCAGATATGTTTATTACACTTATCATTCTTATCTGGTGTGCATTGACCTGTGTGTGTTCCAAGTCCTGCCATGAAGATTGTTGCTGTATCTATGGAGACCTTATTTCAAATGGTTTAATATTTTACGGCATTTCTTTCTTGCAGCAAGTCGGTGGCATCACCTGGGTGGCCCTGGTTCAGATATCGCCAGTAGCAATTACTTCACCTTCTTTTCACTTGTCTGATGTTATCATCATTATTATCTCATTTTAGGTCTTTTTGGAGCATCGAGCCGTCCTTACCGATTGCCACTTTGAGGAAGTCTCTTCCAAAACTCTTGTAGCGTTGGTGTCTGTAGCAATTTGTTTAGCGTGATGAGGTTGCCGCCCAATGCACAAAATCATATTAGTCGCCTTTTACGATATGCAACTTGTCATTTGCATTGTCTTTCCTTCCTTCCTTCCTTCCTTCCTTCCTTCCTTCCTTCCTTCCTTCCTTCCTTCCTTCCTTCCTTCCTTCCTTCCTTCCTTCCTTCCTTCCTGCCTGCCTGCCTGCCTGCCTGCCTGCCTGCCTGCCTGCCTGCCTGCCTTCCTTCCTTCCTTCCTTCCTTCCTTCCTTCCTTCCTTCCTTCCTTCCTTCCTTCCTTCCTTCCTTCCTTCCTTCCTTCCTTCCTTCCTTCCTCCCTCTCCCTTCCTTCCTTCCTTCCTTCCTTCCTTCCTTCCTTCCTTCCTTCCTTCCTTCCTTCCTTCCTTCCTTCCTTCCTTCCTTCCTTCCTTCCTTCCTTCCTTCCTTCCTTCCTTCCTTCCTTCCTTCCCTCCACTTTAATTGTTCAGACAACGCTCAGATTACCTAGGCTGTCGCACTAACCCCCAGATATCGAGTTCGGTTTTTTAAAGACATCGTAGATTGTTTTCATTGTTATTTAAGAACTGGCGTTCCTGGAGGCTTTATTTTCTTCTATTATTACCGGTACCCCCTTTGTATGAATTCTGCATTGTTCATATCTAGGTAGGAAAAGCGATAAGGCTGCGCCTTGTGACCGTGAAGTTAGTATGGGTATTTATAAGAACGGACAAGTACACAGGCGAGCCGTGTGTATTTCAGTAAGACTATATACGAACTTTGTTAGTTTCTTTTATCCCTACTGAAATCGTCATTGCTTATATTCTGTTCTTTGTTAATTTCGTGTATTTTAATACAATGTTTTTAGGGCGTTCGCAGTTGATACATCTACCCATACACTAAAATTAAGCCTTTTCCTCGTTACTGTCTATTTCCTCCAGAATAAGTTATTATGTAGTTATCAGATTACATTTCATCTGCTCCGATATATAGCAGGTCACATAATCCCAATGAGTTTATATACATTAATCCAGTACTCCTTCTAATGTTAGCAGATGTTCCATCTGCATAAGTGTCCTGACATTCCAAGTTCTAATCGTCAAGGTAATTTTAATTCAAATTTTGCTTACTAAAGCTTAATAACTGTCGGGTAACACCTGTAGCACACGACGCTACCTAAATGACGAGGTGACATCTTCTGAAACCCCCTTTAAAGTTGCTAAGATTCATGAGTGTACAAGGGACATTGTGACGGTGATTTCTCCATGCCTTCCGTTTTTATACGAGAATCTTCCATAGCTTACTGCAGTTGGACCAGCTGCAGTGGTGGTTCTATGCTCCGTAAAGAATTCACTAGAAAATGGGTGAATGATGATGGTGACGTACCCCTTAAATGCAAAAAGACAGATACACATACATACCATATAAATAAGACGTGTGCGTACCACTAAATCAATAAAATGTAAAAAAAAAAAAAATACTATCTACACGTAATGATGGGGGCTGGCACCCTCATCGTGTTAAAATAATTGCCATATAAACCATCGCTGCAAGCGTATGCGATTGTTTAGTGCAGGCTTCTTGGGGACATGCTGCAATGCTGGTTCCGTGCTCCGCAAGGAGCGCAAGGAAGACATATACGCGAAAAGTACAAAGTCCAAGACATGTAAGCTTACGATATGCGTGTATACATCCGTGCGTGCATGTTTGAGTATATATATATATATATATATATATATATATATATATATATATATATATATATATATATATATATATATATATATATATATATATATATATATATATATATATATATATATATATATATATTGTGTATTTATGCGTGTAGCGTGCATGCATATATATGTACATGTGTATGTAAATAAATACAGTGCAATTATGCCCCGTGTAGTCTCTGGTGGTCTCTGAAAAGATATAGACAGATTAGGGCTACTGCACCTTCAGGAATGTCATACAATGTGAGGTTGGGCATGGGTCTGACAACCTCATCATGTAAAACTAATTGCCCCAGAAACAACCGCTGCAAGAGCGAGTGATTGCTTGGTGCAGGCTTCATTAAAGGGGACCAACTGCAGTATTGGCTGCATAAGGAGTGCAAAAGAAAATGATGATGATGACTGTGTGATTATAGGAGCTGATCTGTATATACGCTTAGAAGTTTTAAAACCAACACTCCCATATTGATTTACCGGAGACGTGTCCCAGACTTGTTAATCCTAAAGTTCTCCCATATGGTATGTTGTATTTATTATATTATATGCTCATGGCAATGTACGTTATGGAGAATGAAGATTCTCATATGTGCCTATGTGTCTGTATGTTTATGCACGTGTGCTTGTTTGCGTGGATGTATGTATGCATGCATGGGTATGTGTGGTTGTATGTTTGCATGCATGTGCGTTCTTACGTTTGTGCGTTCTTACATTAATTCATTATCCTTGAGGAGTATGTGGCGAGATGGATGTTGGATAGGAAATAAAAGATATAGTTCCCAGAAATGGAGAAGAGAACTGGTGAACTAGTGGTAGATATGACACACGAAAAGTCAAGTAGTTAACTGCACAGTCCTAGAAGGTAGCATTAGAGGAGAGCTGTGAAGTAAGTCACTTTCTCGCTAGATCTATTCTATGTTCCAAATTAATAGTTGATGTGAAATGCAGCTCGTTAATTATCCCTACCAATTAAAAATATTAAATAATTCTCTTAATTTCCACACAATAACAAAATTTCGAACAGAACTTAAATTTAGACAAAATCAGTCAACTGCTTTCTGTATATAAAATATATATGTACATTTATAATTAAAATAGAAGTTTGGTAAAGATTGCAGATATTTAATTACACAAATCACAAGTTGGAAATTATAAAACGTCAATATCTTTGTTCATCATTTCTGACAGTTGGTGACTTCTGGATCTTGTTTCTTCAGAGTAATGAATACTTATCTGATTCAGGTCTTTTCACTGCAGACTCTTCTCGTCATACATCAGATGTTGATGCCCAAGATACTTATTTCACCTAGACAGGTAGCCACAATGATACTGTCCGGCGAATTAGCAGAGGTCATCCTTGAATCACACACTGCGGTCTTTATGCTTCTTACCAGAAGCGATTGTTGTGACTCTCTCGGATAAGAACCTGGAACGTATGCACAGATTATGGTGTCTGTTTCCTATCGCCAAGACAATCCTCCGATGATGACGGGCCACTATTGATCAGAATCTGCATTTAGACAACATAGTCCATGAGGCCGTGGTCATGCCAATCATGAAAGCACGTCATACAATCAATAAAATACATCGTTAGATTATAGACATCATTTACACATTTTTCTGAATTCTGTCTTGATTACTTCTCTTTGGTCCTAAGTCATGCCAAAAGGGGTTTCGCTTTAAAGATATTACGTCAACGAACTTTTACATTGAACGAAGGAAACTAAGGAAGCGAAGAGGCAGTGGTGGAAGAAGAAGAAGTCGAACTCTTTGGCATCCAGCGTTTAAAAGCTAAGCCCTGAGAAGGACTGTAAGCTCTTATAGCTGGTATTGCGCAGTCCTAACAAAGACGTCTAGCTGTGTCAAGCTGTTCATGATTGTTCAGGCTGTATTCAGTTTGGAAACCAATTTCAGTTATCAGCGCAAGGTTTAGAGTACCAAGATTAAGATACCGGTGTCAGCAGATAATTCAAAGTCAGTGCTAACATTAATATTAAATATTACAGCAGTTTACATAACGCCAAACTACGTGTGACCGAACGATTAATACAAGTTTATTTTTTAACTTACTGTTGCGTACTTTTTGGGTTAACAGTAATAAAGTAGTCATGGGTCCTACTTCTGTTAAGAGGGTACGCATCAACATATGTGGTAAGAATATATTGGTAATTTAAATTCATCGCGCACAGAAGCGCACATATTTGTGCAGAAGTATTTTTCGGGTTTTGTTGCTAAACAGTAGATGACGTGGTGACCTCAGAGAGAGATGGCTGGATTGAAAGTCAGACCTTAGTCTGTTTGTTTTGAACCCCATGTTGGGGGTAAACTTCAAGTGATTACTATTTGATACGGCCTTCCTAGTGGAAGCTATCACCGTGTGGTTCTCACCGTAAGTCTTTTTATTGAAGTAAAATGAAGATAAATATTTATGCAATTTTTGCCATGTTGGAATCTAGTCAGCACATTCAATGAGAGTGTACTGAAATGGATCAACGATGAAGTAAAGTCATTGAAGCCAGACTAGTATTTTGTAAGTACGTGCCGTTTGAAAGAACTGTATTTCCAAAACGTGAATACAAAATATAATGTATATTTCCGCCGTCCTACGGAATACGGCAGATGACGAGAGGTAAATTGAATTCAGGAATTAGGATTGAAACTGCATTATTTACCATGACGCCTCAATGATGATGATCGAATGTCCTACATGTATATTATTTACGAGGCCAGTTTAAAGATGGGATTTTCTGTGATGTCTGATATACCTCATGACCATAAGATGTACGTCTGCCCTTGAAAGGTCAGCCGTTATGAAATTATATGTTGATCATCCATGAACATAGATACACTAAATAAGACGTCCTGAGATTATAAGATGAACTGTTGATATAATACTTATGATTTTCATAATCGTCTGTTTTACGTCCGTCAATAAAAAGTGATGACTTGTGAGGATCGGATTTCAAGATGAATATTTTGACAGTTCCACGTTATTTGATATTAACCTTGGCCCACGTTTTCGGCCCACGATGAATACATTCGCGTTATTTAAATTTGTCGGCCATATGTAAGCCCGACCGTAGTTGATGGTAATTTAAGTCAGCCCTACCAGAATAAAAGCACGATTCCAGTTGACGGCCATTTGGATCTGAAAAGAGCCTTTACACATACCCTTCAGACACAGTATTACGGATCTGAGCATATCATGTATGCAAGTCTGCTCACAAGCAGGCCAGCTTTGCTTTTCTCAGCTATGGGCTGTGGCTCTATGGCTCCAACAAGCATGTGTCAGTCCGGTCGACGTATTTTCAGCTATGCAATTTTGAGAGTCCAGAATTGAATCTGAGCGGGCTTATATACCCAGTCTAGATCTAACCCTTTTCTTCTCGGAGTTCCGCGCCGCCGTTCACTTTTCTACATGTAACTTTCGTGGGATTTCAATGCTATTGTGCGATTTTACCGACAAAACCATGATTTCCTCGTCAATTACCAAAGATAATGATTTCCCACTGCCATAGTTACATGTGTAGCTTTTGTACAAATCCCCAAAAGAGTTTTTCCTTTCAGGGCATTAATCATAAAGTTATAGCAGAATTACTGGTGTGCAATTCACAATTTATCATAAAGATAATAATTTACGTGGCAATTCCAGAGTGTCTTGCCCGTTAAGCTACAGAGTATATGCCGGGCCTTCTTTTCCAGGTCATCCGTTAGTCTTTCCATGTCCTTCTTTATCCATGTCATGTCTATCTCCAGTTCACTTCTCCACGTGTGTTGGGTAATATCCTAAGGAATCCAAAATAAGAACTGATTTTAATGCTTTTAGCTGATTTTCTCAATGTGTGTCCTGTCTAATGCTAGTCTTCTCTTCACCTTCTGTTCCACTTGTATTGGTCTTGTTCTTTCCTTCAGCTCCAACATTGGCAATCTTGTCATACCATTTTAATACTTATATTCTGCACATTTATGAAAATCTTTGGTTGTCGTTTTTATTGTTCTTCGTGTTTGTAAACCGTACACAACGACTGACTGGACATATAAGTTGGAGATTTTGATTTTTGTGGTTGGACTTGATTTCTTTTTTCTTTCCTCTATATATTTTCCAGTGCAGTGCAAGCTTTTTTTACCTTTTATATTCTTATTTTGCTATCTCTGTCCGTCCCTCCAACATTATCTATATTGATATATGTGTGTTATCCACTTATTTCATTATGTTCCCATTTACCGTTAAAAATCCGATCACCCTTTTAGTTCGGAAGTGATTATATTAGCGTCAGTCTTCGGGAACACGGAACTCATTCATTAATGGTTATTGATGAAGCTACCAGACAGATCCAAATCGGTACAGAGACCAATAACCATTTGATGTATTTCGAGATGCGGATTTCCCTCTCGTGTTCTGTCAGACACGAGACCTGCTGACAAGATATTTTCATTTACGAGGAGACAGTTTGAGTGTCAGATTTCCTTTCACACACTTATGTCCTTTTCTGTTCTATTTACATTCATCTATCTCTTTTTTGTTCATTTCTGTTTCTTTTGTAGTCTTCGTATTGTTTTCTCTCATCACTTTGTTTATATTTTTTCTGACATTTTAATTTCTGTCGTGTTCTGCCTTGCTATCCTTCAGTGGTTTGCCTCTGTTGAAAATGTGTCATTCGGTCTAAATTTGTTGCATTATATCTGTAGCGTGATGTAATACAAATGCCTTGTCGTGCTAGAAAGAAGGGAAAAATTATCAGCCAATCAAATGCAAGCAGCCCTCTCTCGCGCCGGTGAAATGGTTTGTAATGGCGTGTAAACAAACTGAGAGATTTGTGCATAGGTGTACGTAGATGAATTAAAAAAGAATGGATGGACGGAAAGACATGATATTAGTCTCGTTTGTCGAAGAAGAAGGCCAACTATATGCATGTCAAAGGAAACGTTGCTACGTTATTTCGTTTTGGAGATAATTGAAGGTAAAGGTGCCAGCACGATGGAAACTTGATGTGTCGATTGTCTTTAAAAATTTGATATAAATCGAAGTCGGAACCAATTATGGAAAACTTCATATAAAAGGAAAGCAGACGTTATGGAAAGTGAAAGGAGATATAGATACGTCACGAATAGCAGGGTTGAGAAGCATGAAGAAGATTTCTGGACCCAGCTAACACAAACTCGCTCAAGTCTACACAAACAACACAGTCTGAAAGCTGTGACGCCGCATTGCTCTCTGGTACGCCCGCCCACCCCCTATAAAAGGGCCATCAGCGGAATTTTCAAATTACACACACACAGCAGAAGACAGATAGACTGAAGAAGGAAGCTTGCCAAGGCCATAGTTTTACCATTCTGTTTGCCGTGCAGTTCCACACCAACTGTCTGTTCTGTACTTAACATCTATCCTAAGAGGGTATGTAAATTTATGAATAAATAATGTGTCTTCTTGCAACTTATTCTAATAGAATTGTATCAGGATCAAGCCAGAGGACTGAACTGAAATTGAGTTTTGAATGTGTATAGGAATTCGATGCTTACCAACGTTTAGCAGAAATGCCAGTAGGAGTGTTCAATTAAAATTATACATGAATAATGGATTTGGCACTCCAGAATGTGAAAGGCGAAGGTAGCATCATAATCATGTATAAAATGTATTATATTTATTCATATATTATTTTAGAAATGTTATGCAGATAGACACCTGTCTTTTCTCGCTATTCTATTCAGAACTGATCCATGTATCATTCTATACATGCAAACATCTGAACACTATCATTCATGGACACATAGGCTTGTGGGCCCTATAACCAAAGGCTAGCCACTTGTCCCATATTGTCCCCAGGTTGATCTGTGTCATACATCAGTGGTCTAGAATCCTAGATCGACAGTTGCCTTCCTGAATAACCACAGGCATCACATCAGATATTGTCATCTGGATTTCAGCCTTAGGCCACATCAGTGCTTGGTGGTCTAGAGCAAGATCTTCAACTGATACTGCTGTGCATACTCATAGAGGACAGTCACAGAACTTCAATATAAGTATTCTATGTGACCAGATTCCTGCAATCATTGTGAGAAATCAAACCAAAGCATATTTACTATAGTGTAGGGATCACTGGTTCTGAAACACTAGCCCAGACAAGAAATACTTAAGTGATAAAGGAACATTTGGATGAACATTTTTATGTTATTTGAAGATTCCAGGAAGGACTTCTTATTTAGTATTGAGTGTAACTCAACTATAAAGTAATTTTGTAATTAAATTTTATTCAATCAAATTTTCATCATTTTTGATCATCTCACATTTGCACAAGAAAAAAGATAGATGTTCTTAAATAATATGATTCAGTAATTGTAATCAGACGACTTATTAATTTTATACTGTTGATTTTTGAAATTTTACTGAATTGTTGTTTATCATAGGTTAGTTACATAGCAAGGTGGCATCTTAGGCTCTATTTTTAATCTGAATACTATCTAAAGTAGAAACCTTCACAGCCGTGACTATCCTGTGATGCCAGTACTCTTTTCTGACACTGGGACTACATTCTTGTCAGACTGAATTCCTCTTCTTCAGTTCCTTCAGTAACTACTACTGACTACTACACTCATAAAAACCTTTCGCCACAATACCCTACCATTATAACCAGGGAACCTATTTTTCTTATCCTTTCTCGTTCTAATTGATTTTCTTCACTTCTCACTCCTGTTCTTTCTTTTCTTGCAATAATTTGTTTTTGGTATCTTTAGTTTTCTTCCCGTTCTTTTATTTTCAACTCCATGTTGAGTATCAACCTTTAACAACCTTCTTATTTTGGGCAGTCTCTTCATGTTATGCCCATGCCTTCTTTATTCTGTATATGTCTGTCACCAGGTCCTTTCTACTGCGTGTTTAGATCTTCCTCAGTTACCCTAGAAATTCCAGAAAAAAAAGATTCCGTCGTGGCTCATGACTGACTATCCACCTCCGACATAATTTCCTCCACCCTTTGGTCTACTCGTATTTCAGTCGTATATAATGCGATATGCGGTCATGATAGATCACACGTGAAAACTGCCTGTACAAATAACAAATTCTAACATAAATTTTCACTCACCAACAGCAATCGATTGCAAATAACAATAGGTATTTGAATACACTGACAAACAACATTTTTCTTTCTTATATAAGAATAAGTGTTCTTAGGTCAGTTTCTTGCGCTGATTTCAAATTTGAAATCCGTTTATCTCTATCACGTCGGGTTCTTAAGATATTTGTGAATAAATATATTTTTGGGAAACCGTTATTTGCTCCGTTTCATTTTTACTATATAACTTTTTAAAAATTAATAAAATGCAAAATAATTCTACTTTTTATACTGCTAAAAGATGCATGACATATGTTACGTTATATTTCAAATAGTTACTGTATTTTGAAATAATTCTGAGTGAAATATGGCTTCTAGAAGTTGTAGAAATTCGGCTGATCTGTTCTGTTACGTGTGCGGATATTTTACCGATCGTGTTCACCAGAAAAACTTTACACCATTGCTAAAGAAAGCATATGAACTTTATTTCGATTCGAAAGTTGATGATGCAAATAAATCTTGGAAGCCAAATGCAGTTTGTTCGACTTGTGCAAATACATTGGCAGGTTGGTTACGAAAATCGCCGAAGCATAAGTCGATGCCTTTTGGAGTGCCAGTAATATGGCGTGAACCGACAAATCACGCTACTGATTGTTACTTCTGCTTGAAAAATATCTATGGTTTTCACTTTTAAAACTAGAAAGTCTGTGGTTTATCCAAATATTGAATCGGTTTCGAAACCAGTGCCTCATGATCCAATCACGTGTCCGATCCCAGTTCCACCAGAACATTATCCGTTGGACGTGAATGAACCATCAGAAAGTGATAGTTTACCTGCTTTAGAAACTAATTCTGACTCGGATTATGTACCGGTGAATGATGGTGTTCACTTAATTAACCATTCAGAACTTTCAGATCTAATACGTGATCTCGCTCTCACCAAAGGACAAGCGGAATTACTCGGTTCGCGACTCAGAGAATGGAATCTTTTAGCGCCCAATACTCCGATATCTAAATTTCGTCATAGACACAGAGAACTTGTTCAATACTTTGAGATGGATGATGACATTTGCTATTGCAAAGATGTAAAAGGTCTAATGGTGCACCTCGGTCATGAGCACATAGTCAACGAATGGCGACTTTTCATCGAATCTTCCAAGACTAGTCTAAAAGCCGTGTTATTGCATAATGGAAATTTATTTTCATCAATTCCAGTCGCCTACTCTGTTCATATGAAAGAAACTTATGACAATATGGCTATACTTTTGGCAAAAATAAAGTACAATGACTAACAATGGCGGATTTGTGGAGACCTAAGGGTCATTGCAATTCTCACGGGCATGCAGACTGGGTATACTAAATTTTGTTGCTTCCTATGTGAATGGGACAGCCGCAACAGACAGGAACATTATGCAAGAAAGGTGTGGCCTATCAGGGATCGTATGCAGCTCGGGCATAAAAATGTAATACACGAGCCATTAGCTAACAAAGACAGCATCATTTTACCACCTTTTACATATAAAGTTGGGGCTCATGAATAATTTCTTAAAAGCGTTAGATAAAACGAGCAAAGCTTTCACTTATCTTCGAGAAAAGTTTCCGCAAATTAGCGATGCAAAGATTAGCGATGCAAAGATAAAGGAAGGTATCTTTGTAGGACCTCAGATTAGGAAAGTTATTGCAGACAAACAATTCGAGAACTTGTTACATGGTAGTGAACTTCGCGCATGGATGGCATTCAAATCGATCGTCGATAACTTTCTGGGAAATCACAAATCTGTCGACTATGTGCATATTGTTAAGCAGTGCATAGATGCATACAGAATTATGGGCTGTAACATGTCCCTCAAAATCCATTTGCTCGATTCGCATCTTGACTTTTTCCCTGACAACCTTGGCGAAGTCAGCGATGAACATGGAGAACGATTCCATCAAGATATCGCCGTAATGGAGTCACGTTATCAAGGACGGTGGAGTGTGACCATGCTTGCCGATTATTGTTGGATGCTTCATCGCGATGTACCACATGCCATTCACCGACGAAAGTCGACTGCAAAGAAATTCAAGCCTACATAACTGTTATACTTCTTGTACAAATGATGTTGTAATACTGTATGCGTTATTAAAAAACTTCAATTGCGTATTTCTAGAGATCCCGACCTGATAGAGAAAAACGGTTTGCAGATTTAAAAACAGCGCATTAAAATTGATCAGAAAAACATAGAAATGTTAGAGAAAGAAAAAAAAAATTTTTTTTTGTTAGTCAGTGATATCTAAGAATTTTGTACAGCTCCCATTACCACAAGAAGCAATTGCTCTAACCACCCTCCTACTCAGACGCTCCATACACATATGGAATAAAAATACGCACCCAACCACGGATTTGATCCATATATATATATATATATATATATATATATATATATATATATATATATATATATATATATATATATATATATATACACATTTGCTTGGTATGAAATATCCTACGTCTGAAAAGGCAGGGGTAATTGGCACCACCTTTTCGGGATAATACGGAAACGTCGCACATTGCATTGTACTTCTTTCTTCTTCCGTCCTTAGCCAAAGACCGACCAAGCAGTCAGAGGCCATCACGCCTTGTGGCGTCTTAAGGGCAACAGCAGATTGATTTTCTCTGTTGTAGTTTCCCATCACGCCTAGCGGCGTCTTTAGGGCAACAACAAATAGATCCATCTGCCGTTGTTTCCGTAATCGGTGTGACAAGCCAACGGGTGATCAGCCCATTGGGCTTGCATTGTACTTGAGTGAAAGTTATCTTTAACGCCCATTAGAATCATCCCACGTAGAGGTCAACTATCCATTTTATTCGGATTTCACAGTTCTATTTCCAAGAAACCCGCCAAGAAGTGACTGAGAAATACAAGGTAGAGGACTGAATAAATAACAAAATTGTACCTCAGTCAGTGTAAGAAATTACGGGAAAGCACGAAGGTGTGCAATTTCTTTGACATATTCCACTGCTCCTTCGTTCAGTTTCTTTTTTTATTTTGACACTTGGCTCGGTGTTTACTGGAGATCCCAGTGATACAATTTCTTTCCTGGTGAATCAGCAGTATCCATTTGGAATGTCTCCCCACCTACTGAAGCTTAAAATCTGTACATTCATCATATGCTGCCCGAAAACCTTCATGCAAAAAAATGGTCTCTTGAACGGCACAAGATTGATTGTAAAGGCCCTTCAAAACAACTTCATTGCTGCCGAAATCATCACAGGCAGTAATTAAGGTAGTGGAGTTTTCATTTCATGCGTAAATTTAGAGCAAAGCGATGCAAGCCTTCCTTTCATCTTGAGGCGTCTTCAGTTTACTGTGATTTTAGCTATTGCCATGACAATTAACATTACAAAGCACATGGACAATCATTAGATGATGAAGTATATACCTACAAGAAGCAGTTTTTGCGTACGGTCAGCTTGATGTAGCACTCACGCGAGGAAAGAACCAAGACATTATTAAAGTGTGTATCCAGGGCACGATATGAGAGCGAACGACGAACAGTAAGAAGAATCTTTAGTTTTCTATGATGATTATATTTGTTTACTCAAGAGGAAACAAGTAAATAGACCTGTGAACTCTCACCAATACAAGTTCACATAAGGCAGGAAGTGAGATTCCATGTTTTATTATTTCCCGAACGAACGAACGCAAGTTTTTATTTATTTGGGGTGAATGAAAGGAGACCAGATGAGAAGACATGAGACGATATACCTTTGACATGATGTATATTTTCCAGAGCTAGCTGGATCTTCTCACTTCCGTGGCTAGAACTTTTATTTCCCATCTTGATGTCGTCTGCCTTTTTCTTCGCATATACTGTACTTACTTCCTGTCTGCATAGTGTCAGACAGACGTTCTTTATTCTTTTGTACTTTATTCCTCCCTTGAACTAATCCCCGAGCAGATTGCGCGAGAATTTGTTGGACAGTTCCGGATACTGCACGTGATGTTGAGTGTGCCAGTTTGTGAGGCGGGCTTGGGAAAGGTGCGGGAAAAGATAATACGGTACTCTATCAGCGGTAATTTTTTTTCCTATGGCAGTACAAATGACTTGTGTACAAGAATTCCATTGATTGGAACTAGTTGTACACAATGTTGAGAACGCTGGATATTGTGATTTTTTTACATAACAATTTCAGTATTACTTAATCATGTTACTACTTCAGTACTAATAAATGATGTGTTAGTTTAGACACCTTATGAGAACGACTCCTGTGTATTCATCGCCATCATCATCACCCTTCAACTCCCCAAGGAACATCGGCTTTCAACAGACATGTTTAGTCCTCTAGTCCTGTACCATCAGCTGATGATGGTCTTTCCGTTTTCTTCATCACTTTCATTTCTGTACCCGGTTCTCTTGACCATTTGTTGTTCGTTCCCCTTCTACCTCTCTTACCCAGGGGATTCTGGGACAAAGACTGTCTTATAATGCTGGCAACAGGCTTCCTTACTGTTGTCCTATCCATCAACAGCTGCTTCTTTTCATCTCTTGTTCCACTGACACTAGTCACATTCGTATCATCTCTACTACATTGGCGATCTTGTCATAGCATTCAGTGTAAGCCACAGACAACTTCAACAACGATATCGAGTATTCATCAGCACTGGCTTATATTACTTATAACCTTAAAATTAAAACGATCATGAATCAGGGGTCGATCCAGCCGTGAAAGGGCACCACTTCATGCACTGGATTGGAAACCAAGAATTAACACTAGCCACGACGCTTCACAACATTCTTCTGCTTCTTCTTCTTCTTGGGTTCTTAGCCGCTGACTGACAAATCAGTCATTACCATCACGCCTTGAGGTGCCTTGTAGGGCAGCAGTAAACCATCCACTTTGCTCGGTCAGTGGCTATTCGCAATATAAAATAAACTAAACATGTAGGAAGGAAGATAGATATTAATTAATTATTATACAGATACAGCAAGGGGAAAAAAAACATTATTACAACACGTGGATTCATGTCTTCTATTGCTGAGCGATAACATGAGGTACAGAGTCACTCTAAGAATTGATTTGGCACTGTGGAGTCCCCTAGATGTTACAAAATATACATGATTAAAAACATTGATATAATTGAAGTGCTAAACTCTGCAGAATGAAAAGCTTACATTGTTGTTATTATTAATTTTAGTTGCAGAAGTTTGCGTGCAGTTCCCTAATTTACACACATTTTCGTTCAATTGTTATGTGCTTTCCAGTTCTGTTAACATTAAAACTTTGTTGCATAAGGCTGACTTAAACATAAAGGAAAATCATAGCACACAAAATACAGCATAATAGCACACATAATATGTCCTACAAACATATTAAAGCGTAATAGCTCGCAATATGTAAAAGGTAAAGGATCCCGTTACACGCCCATTTAGGCATATTGGGAATAAGGTGTTAGGCTAATATTTGTCTTGACCGTCGGCACACTAGGGGTGATGTGGTCAGCATCACGCCGGCCGCCTTAACCTTCCCAGAGTTGCTCTGGTACCCATTTGGGGCTGGGTCGACCAAGGAGCCGTTTGCGGCCTAAAAAACTCCCACCTCATCTGGGGATCGAACCATAGACCACTGCGCTAGGAAGCCAGTGCACTAACCACTATGCTACCGCGGCTACGCAATATGTGCTTCAACCATATTAAACATTATAGCACACTATATCCTACCAACATTAAAATATAGCACAGAATATGTCTTACCAGCATTAAAATATCATTGCACCCAGTATGTCCTACCAGCATTAAAATATCATTGCACAAAATATGTCCTAGCATTAAAATATCATTGCACACAATATGTCCTACCAACATTAAAATATCATTGAACACAATGTATCCTACCAATATTAAAATATAGCACACAATATGTCCTACGTCCACAACGTTCTTAAAAGGTGGGACAGGCGAAGACCTACTGTACCAATGTATTTTCGAAAGTTCACATTAAAATAACGATAGTAAGTACAGTACAGTACAGTACATACATAGGCCAGTAACATAGGCGTTTATTATGACTATCAAGACATATGTACTGTATTATAGGTTATATATGTACTGTACCATTATACGCCTGGCATCACAATCGCTTTGTACTGTTTACAAGAGACATGAGATACACGTGTTGCGTGCGGGAAGCTGTTGCTTTCGCTACGTCCGGTTACGTCCGCTTCGTCCTGTTCTCCGATCGGGATTTCTGAACTCTATTATAACCTTATGGGACCACGGACGTATATGCGGTCGGACGTTGTCCGAACGGACGTTATGCGGCGCATGACTGTATATATATATATATATATATATATATATATATATATATATATATATATATATATATATATATATATATATATATATATATATATATGTATTCTTTTTTTCTCTAACCAGCGGCACTCGAGCTTTCCAGCTCTTTCGGCCCAATGACATGTCATTGCGAGGCTGGGGGGTCAGTGGACTTTCCTTCCAACCCGGTCAGGAGCTTCGCTCGTTCCCATCCACAGAGGGTTTATCACAGGAGCCGTTCAGGCTATTCAGTCAAATTTCCGGTCGTAAACATTATATATATATATATATATATATATATATATATATATATATATATAAATATATATATATATATATATATATATATATATATATATATATATATAATATATATATATATATATATATATATATATATACGAGGGACGGTCAAAAAGTAATGCCTCGTAATTTTTAATTTCATTCAATAGGCAAGAAAACAGATAAAATTCACATTGAAATGTAGCCCCAAGTCTGAACTTCAAAAATTTATTTCTCAATGTAGTCTCCGTTATTTGTTACAGTTTTTGTCCATCTTCTCACAAGGGCATGTATCCCCGCACGGTAAAAATTTGTGTCCTTTTTCCTAAACCACTGGCGTACGGAAAGTTCATCCACGACGGTATCCACGAATGATGCCATCAACTCGATAAATGTTGTGTGGAGTCACTGCGGTAGACGGACGGCCAGTCCGCTTTGCGTCAGCCATTGAGGATTGACCTACTTCAGCTTCGTCACAACGATGTTCCCAATGTCGGACAGTGCTAACATCCACTGTTGAATCTCCATAAACATTCTTCAAACGTTCGTGGATGCGAATTGGGGTCTCGCCTTCAGCATTGAGGAATTCTATGACATAACGTTGTTTTAACCGAACGTCTTTGGCAGCCATTTTTAAACTGTTACAGTGGTGCCACCTGTTACTGAAACAGGTTGTTAATGCTATACAATGCAGAAGAGTGTTTGAGGAATCCTGCTAAATTTACAAATTGCACACCGATGCAGTATTTACATACATAAAAAATAGGAGGCATTACTTTTTGACTGTGTGTGTGTGTGTGCGTGCGTGTGTGCGTGCGTGTGTGCGTGCGTGCGTGTGTGTGTGTGTGTTTTTTGTTTTTGTGTTTGTTTGTTTTTTTTGTTTTTGTGTTTGTTTGTTTTTAGGAAATATAGTTAAGGTTAAAACTGGAAATAGGCAACTTTAGAAAGCAGTAAAATTATTTAGTATATGATCTTTTAGAAAATTTGTATTTCCACCATCGGATGGTATGAAGGATTGGTGGATATTTTTAGTTCAGTGTCTATATAACTGAATTAAACTTAGCTGTGCAGGTGGCTACACTTGTTTGTCGCCGAAGTCTGGTGTAGTTGATGCGGGTTCTCATTGAAGTCTTGACTGTTCCTTCTCAAATGAGGAGTCGAATGGCTTTTGTGATCACATTCGTTGCTCATGTAAATCTCAAATGATGCCGCTTCCAATGTCCTCCAGACCCGTCTCTTATGGACGGTGTCCAGAACTGTGTACTAGTAACTAGTACCAGAAACTGAGAGAATATACAAAAAAGTACCTCTCGCAAGTCTGTTGTCTCCAGGTAAGTATATGCGACCTCCGCTTTCCTCCACCATTTCATCTTCCTGTAAAGCTAGAAGAGATGCGGCTTGTTTTTTAATGTGAGCGGACGTATGTGTATTGAGCTCCTGCAGTCTACTGTGTTTTTCCTGCATCATTCCATCACTAGGGCACCAAGATACTTTGATGAGGTGTCCCTAGTCTATTCTATTCAGGAATCATATCTAGTTACGCAGATGTCAAGTGTACGATGAGAATAAAGACTGTATGATTGCCATTGACCAGCGTTTGATAGTGAACGGACTGGACGACTGCCTATTACTGCATTTTGCCATTGGGCCTATATTCAATGTCATGGAGCTTTGTTTCCAGTTGTGGTGGGTTTAGATGTTAAGAAGAATGGTGTGCATATAGTTGTACTTGAGTGAGATCAACTGTGAAGGTCTCTGAGGTAAACAATGGACAGCTGTGTTACAGAGTACCTTTCTTGTTACCACCCTACGATCTCACTCTAAGTTATATTCTTATTGACTAGCGTGACTGAAAGCTACATAAAGTGTCTAGGGTATTGTAAGAGTGTTGTTAAAGAATCTCAATACAAAAACATATACAAACATATACTAAATATTATGAGAAACTCAACTAACTCCAGCTGTTAAATTTTATATTGAAAATTTCTTTTGTAAACTTTATTGGTCCTGAGCCTAAAGTTGTTTTGGTCATGACTATATTTCAAATGAGAATCAATTTAGATGGATAAATATATTTACAAATATATATAAAGATATTTACATACCACAGACAATATGTCCATAGTACATTGTTACAAATTCTCAAGCTGATATTAATTACTCTATTTAACTACTAGTACGGGGAAGCAGGTTGGGGATTATCATCATCCCAACATTCTTTTGTTTCACTAGTATTGTTTATGTTAGTCTTTTGGAGGAACGTTTTTGTCTATACAGGAGATTTTTCTTTAGTCGTGATAAGTTGTCCCAGGCCAGATATTTCACTTATCTGGGTCCTGGAATCACAGCAGTTGCAGTCAATTTGGCCAAACACTTCAGTCTCCTCTGGTCTTGCACTTCGTTAATACCAGCAGGTGCCAGAGACTCTTAGAAATAGTGCTGAATTTCTCTATCATCGAGTACCAGCACCAGACAAGTGCCAGCAGGAACCCCTGTCAATGCAAGTTATGGTTCGGTCTAAATATCAAACTAATTCCTCCTAATTTACATGTAAACATACATTCAGAACAAAAGAACATGGTCAGCTCTCTCTGACAACCCTGCTTCTCCATTTTAGTTTGATGGAACAAATGGTACCAGTTTTCTTTCTTCTTCCTTAATGGATGCTACGCCTCTCTCATTCCTGCAGTAATCTCTTCCATGCAATAAGATAGGTGTAATGTTCCTGTATGACCATCATTCATATATATATATATATATATATATATATATATATATATATATATATATAGATAGATAGATAGATAGATAGATAGATAGATAGATAGATAGATAGATAGATAGATAGATAGATAGATAGATAGATAGATAGATAGATAGATAGAGAATTAGATAGATAGATAGATAGATAGATAGATAGATAGATAGATAGATAGATATATATATATATATATAGTCCTGTAGTTCTAAACTTCTTAGATGGTCCATTACATGATGTATCAACATCTAGGCCATGCCTAAGTCTGCTATGGAACCATTTAATTACAATCTTTTGTCATGGCCTTTTCTAATACACAACCCTTTTTTAATTAAAAAGTCAATAAAATCAATCTTACCACATATCAAGGAAATATAAACAAGTAACGATGAATTAGGCAATCGAATATGGCACACTTTCATCACTGCCTCTGTTCAGACTGCTTTCTGTTGTTATTTAGTTTAAAACAAAGCACAAGTCTGCTCATCGCTTCTTGCTCCTCTGAATATTTTGGAAAAATGGCAGCGAGCAGCTTACTATTTCGTTAAAGTAAAAGGCTTTGGCCAATGAGACCAAGCATCTCTTTATTTTTTGAATGAATCTTTTTAAAAAAATATCTCAAACCACTATGCGTTACTACTACCAACTAGATTTGTATATTTAGGTTAGCCAATAATATTTCGGCTTCCTTCAAATTTCATCCAATCCCCTTCATCGTACTATCTTAGCCTTTCTTTCACCTAATTTCCCCCCCCCCCCCAAAAAAAATGCTATCCAATCTAAGCAGATATGACTTGACCTGACAGTATCTCCGATTCTCTATGTATTATTACCAATATTTGATTATCTAATGGACTATTTAGATAACTAACTACATTTTCTTGCTCAGCAAGTCTTCAGGTACACGAATATATGATTTTTATGGGGCTAAGTGGCTTGGTTCAAAATTCTATATTTTTTTCTATGTTAGTTGTTTATTTTTAAACTACCTCCTGTTCAATTCTTTTTCCATGTACTTTCAAGCTAATTACGAGAGTCTCTCGTAATACACGAGAATTACGTCCTTCGCAACAAGAGCTAAGCGTGTTTTCATGACCGTAGTGGCCACATTTTCTAACGTTTTCCTCGTATTTTGAAAACCGCCTAAGGGCAAGGCTAGCAAGTTAGTTTTATTTGTAGAAACAATGTGAGACGTGATTTGCGTTGGGTTATCTATCCGTTCTCCTCCCTTCCACAATGCATTCTAGGCACATATTTCATTTGAACTTGGAAAGTGGTACGTTTGTCCCAAGGACGAATTTGAAAACTAGGGTACCCTTTTTGGTTCGGCCAATGCGTTATCAAATAATACAATGAAGGCGTAGGCGACAACTACCATTCTCGCTGAAAATTTTTTGTACTATCCTATCTTTGACTTTATGCACTATATTGTTATATGTTAATTTAGATATTGTATTTAGAAGTTCACTGTGGTGAAGTGGGATGTTATAAATACTTATAGGGAACTTAGTGTACTGACTGAGATCAGCTGTGAAGGTATCTATATCTATTAAGAGTAGTGTATTATAGATAACCTTACTTGCTACCACATATCTATATATCTCAGTCAGAATTATTCTGGAATAGTGTGATGCTACGTTATGTGTCTAGGGTATGAGTATGGTGAAGTGTAAGTCACAACAACAGACAGATAAACAATTTAATTTAATCCACTACTCTTAACAACACTGTGACACTCACATACATATAACACTCTATGAGAATAGCTTAAAGAAGTCACTCGTAACGGTTCAAATAACAATATGTATTCATTACTAGCATGAATGAATATGTGTCCTGATTCAACTACAAGGGAACCAGGAATCACAATCAATTTAAATTACAAGTTATGTACAGAATGTATTTAATATGAATATTGTAGTGACATATATTATTACAAATGTTCTATGTGTGTCAGTTGTGTAGTAGTAAAATGAGGTAATACTGGTTTTATTTTGTTCAAGCTCTGTTGGTATTTGTCATCATGACTTCAATAGTTTGTCTTTAGGGACCAGTATTGGAGATGTTCACAGTTCCTGATTTTAAGACAAGTAAATTCCCCTCTGAATAGTATTTTTATAAAGTTATTTCAAGATGAGGGGCATAATGTTGAGCTCAGCTGGCCAACTCTGCTTATCTTGAGTGATGGCGGCAGGAAAGGACTCCTCTGCTCGAATTCTCCTCTGGGCTCAGGAGACACCTCACTGATAGCTAAAAAGACCAAGGAGTATGCTGTCCGACTCTGGATTCAGCAAATCTCTGACCAGATGCTGCTCAGTACCATCAAGACCACTGTCCCTGAAATCAAGAAGGATGTACCTTCTACTTCATAACTAATTTATATTCTCTTTTACACTGATCACAATACAGCACAAACATTGCGTTCAGAGCGTTAGGCCAACAGTCAGCTTCATCTGAAATACTTTATACCAGCATTACCATCCTTAATGGTCACTACGCCTCTGCACTTCCAGCATTATTTCTTTCTAGTCAATCATCCAGGTGTCAGTGTACTGTTTGGCCATTCCATGCCGTTTTACTTCTCTCCGACACCCTCTGTTCAGGCTGGAGCATTTTAGGCTTTACCTCACGTTTGCCACTGAACTACACATATATATACAGGCATAAATCAACAATTCACATTCAATTTTCATTAAAAGATATTAAATGGTTCAAGCTTACCACAATTCATACGAATAACACAGATACGTTGATTAGCAATGAATTCTGGCACAAACTGGCACAAACTTCCATCTGCCTATGTTCCAGGCTTTTATTGAGCCAAATATATGCTGGCTTCAACGCACTGATGCTTTATCAAGCTATTTTAAACAAGTGGTCTCGAACTAACGCTCCCAAGTGTGTATATCAGCGAGTCTGACCAATGAGCCACGTTTCGACAAGTGTTTGAAAAAATGTTATCTTTTCCCGTCTCCCCAACAACCAAGATAGTATTTATAGCCCGACCAATCGTGGTTAGGCTTTCATTTGTTGCGCTCCAATCAATTTGGAGTTTACATGGTAGGCTATTTATGTAACGTAAGGTTTTTTTCAAACACGTTATAAAAAAATTTTATGAGCAGAAATGATTTCATGCTGTCAGGCAGCCTCACTATTTTATTTTGGGTATAATTTATTAATTCCTGGACTATTGGCGTAACGTTTTACATATTATTTGTCAGCAAGCCCTAAGGAACCCAATTTTCCCACTTTAAAAGAGCTACGTGGCTGCGTTCAAAATATGTATTTTCTACTACCTCCTGTTTGGAAGATGTGCTGTCTGGGTACTGTTATGTTTTCAACCGTAAACCCATCTAATGTTATTGTTGCAAGTGGAATTTATGGAAGGGGAAGTAATCTTTAGAATGGTGTTTTGAACATATTAAATTTCGAGTTGCAACGCTTGATTAAGCGGATACTTGTCTGACTTTAGGATAGAATTATCTTTTCCTATTTTTCGGGTGACAGAGTACAGATAAGCGTGTGAACGCTGTTTAATGTATTTATTCTGTACTGTTTTGAGTTATGTGAATAGCTCGCTAGTCTGCATGTGTTATCGAGAACGGTGTTCAAGACAACCGAATCTCGTGACGGGTTTTTTTGGTGGGACTAGTGTGTGATTTGGAGAGTTGTGTTTTTGGGCGTGGACCGTGTAGGTCGAGTCCCAGTGTTTTTGGATAATGTATGCCTACGTAGGATTTGAGAAAATGTCGACTTATATATTTCGCTGTGTGTACAGCCTATGCGATAAACTGCAGTGAAGATTTGTTTAGGCCATATGAAGATTATTATAGCTGCCGTGTGTGTTGCAGGCTTTATTGAGTAATGCAGTACTGTTTAGGCCATATGAAGATTATTATAGCTGCCGTGTGTTGCAGGCTTTATGGAGTAATGGAGTACTGTTTAGGCCTTATGAAGATTACTATAGCTGCCGTGTGTTGCAGGCTTTATGGAGTAATGGAGTACTGTTTAGGCCATATGAAGATTATTATAGCTGCCGTGTGTTGCAGGCTTTATGGAGTAATGGAGTACTGTTTAGGCCTTATGAAGATTATTATAGCTGCCGTGTGTTGCAGGCTTTAGGGAGTAATGAAGTACTGTTTAGGCCATATGAAGATTATTATAGCTGCCGTGTGTTGCAGGCTTTATGGAGTAATGAAGTACTGTTTAGGCCATATGAAGATTACTATAGCTGCCGTGTGTTGCAGGCTTTATGGAGTAATGAAGTACTGTTTAGGCCATATGAAGATTATTATAGCTGCCGTGTGTTGCAGGCTTTATTGAGTAATGCAATACTGTTTAGGCCATATGAAGATTATTATAGGCCAGGATGTGGACAGGCCGTATTATATATATTCAATGCAGTATTATATTATATGATTCGTGTTTTGCTGTCGAATGTGTGTCATTTATGTCATCGTGTCTGTGTTGCAACGTAATAAACAGTAGCGAACTGTTCCAGTCGTTTGCAACCCTTTTTGACTCCTGCATGTACTCTTACGTACGCACTGTGGTGTGCGAACATATCAACACACACCCAGGTCAACATTCCAGACACAGTGACAGGACAGCAGCACACATATATTGAATTAGCCTGTGTGGCGATGATATAGACCAAACCACTACACTCGCAACAGTGGGTGTAAACAGGCTATAACATTTAGACTTAGCGCCGTTATCAGCGGTGGTTTCAAAGACATAATAACACTAACGTTATGCATATAACATTCAGACAGAACCATCAGCAAATCTAGTTTGTATCAGTTGGTGGTTTACAGTCAAGTTGGAACCAATACAGAAGAGGTTACTGCTAAAATATGCGGTTACATTTATGGTGGTTTTCAGTTAACAGGATCTGACATCTACGACTATTCGCGTCGATAGCCTAAGTGGCGTAGTTTTGTATCATTGGATATGATTTAAGATGTGCCTGGGTGGCGTATACGATTAAGAAATTGTTACCTCTACAGTGATATGTACTTGAAGCAAGAGGATAATATGAAGCAAATTTTGTCCACCAGACCATAACATATCTAGAGGATCAGTCACTACAAGTTGGAAATAATACATATGACTTTCACGTGACAAGAGTGTAGAACACTTGACTGTGTTATAATTAGCCTTATGTAGGCGTGGCTTGAATCTGGTGTACTTCAGAACTGTGACCTAAATATTATCTGCGTGGGTGGCGCATTTGAGAAACAACGCACGCTTTATTTGGTAGTATGCAACTTTACACCAGTAGCAATTGACGTCCTATTTCGTGCCTATAGACTACAACAACGTCTGCAGTGGTCAAGGAAGTTCAATTAGACTTGGACAGTATTTGTACCAGCATTTGTACGGGTTGTCACAGATTTCTGCAATATTCGAGTTACCTGTGCCAGTTATCACCATCACAAGTTCAAGATGTTATGATACACGGAGTTGCCGTGTACATTTCAGACTACAGAAGAGTCAAGAGTTGCAGTGTGTGCTGTATTATGGTTCCTGTCAACTTGTGCATTGTTAAGCACATATCATATTGACGAAATTACCTGAAGAGAAACGAATCAAGTTGCAGTGCTTTCCCGCAGTGGAGGTTTTAGCAGTCTATGTGATATCCAGTATCGTGGCGGAAAAGAAGCGGGATCATTGACAAGATAAGTGATTGTGTCTTGTGTAAATTGTGTCACTTCATATATGTCGCTAGGCCTCCCTAATTGCTCATTTTGTTATTATTGTTGTTTATGTCTAATTTGACATATGATTAAGATTTGATGCATAGGTGTTAATGGCTGTTGACATATGTCGATTTTCCTGATAATGATGTGACTTGATAAAGGTGCTATAAAAAGGAATTGGTGATACAGAATTGATGAATAAGCTCATTTCTTGACAAATAGTTAACTTTGTGAGCTGGAAGGGTAATTGTCAAACCTTTTGCGACAGTAATTTGTCATAACTATAAGTGATTACTATATATAGTTGATTAAGTAAGTGAATCACCATGGATCGTGATATGTGCCCTACAGATATAAGGCCTATGTTGGAGTCTGCATTGGTGGTAGGTAGAGATGGTAAGGGATTGAGAGGTGCACGACTTGGAGTATGGATCATGGACGATTTTTTGGTTAATGTATCGGCATCTCTAGAGTTATTTGCTGAACATAACTTTAAGCTTCTGTGTAATTCAATAATGGCTAAGGATTTGGTGAATTTGCTACGGCACCTTCGTGTGTTTTTGCAACAGAATATTGAGCTTGAACACGGACATATAGTGCAAAGCATGTTCAAAATAATCCATAACCATACTTCTGATGAGCAGGAAAGGGAATTGAGAATTGAGAAACAAGCAAAAGTAAACAAACAAAGTGCTCTACAGCAAAGAGAGAATTTCCTAGAAGGTGTTGCTAAAGAGAACGAACTACAGGCAACTGTGTATAGGCTTAAAAGTGAGATACTTGAATCAAACTCAGAACTTTCTAGTGCACAAGCTACATTAAATTCAACTTTAAGCAAAGTCCAAGACTTGGAAACTCAGATAGGTAATCTCATGCGGGAACTTCAAGAACAGAAAGAGATGTATGAGAAATTGAAGGTTGAGAGAAATGTCTGTGAGAAGACTTACATAGAAATGCTTCATGAGGTGATGAATGATAATGCGATGCTCAGTGATCAAATTGGGGAGATGAATATTGTACCCCCCAAGAAGAGTAATGAGATTATGAAAAACAATGATGATGTCCAGACTGAAACACTTCAGATAGAGTTGACTCAGTTGAGGGCAAATAAAGAACAGTACGAGAAAGAGACTTTAGTGGAGTTGACGGCTGAGAAAGAGAAGGTCGCTAAAATTGAAAATTTGCTAGCAGAAGAAAGCGACAAAGTTTTGGCTGTTAAGGAGTTAAATAAAAGGTTAAGTGAAACGATTTCACTTAAAGATAATGAAATTGCGGAAGCAAGGGAAAGAATATTTGGCTTACTAGATATGGTTTTGAAAAACAAAAGGTGCTCTTCTGTCAATGTTCACAATGATAGACAGAAAGTTGCGAAAAGTCAACCCCATACACTTTTTGCTCAGAGAGATTTCATTCATGGTAAAGATAGATCTTATCGTGGTAAATACAACTTTAAAAGTTCTAATATTACTGGTAGTTCCAGTAATAATTCTTGGCGTCAGACCAACAAAGATTCTTGTGTAACAGCCAGTTCTGTTGGTCAGGAAAAGATAGGTGATAAATTTCAGGTCAAGATTCATAAGAACAAATATTTCTCTACTACTGGAAATACTCAGAAATTAATAGCGGGTGTTGAGACTATTACTACTTGTTCCAAAGATGAAACCCATATGCGGAACAATAGAGATACTATTGTTTCTGGCAGTTGTCAAACTCAGCACAGTCAGTTTGAAACTATTGGTAAATATATTCCCATAAGGGAAAAGAAAAACAGTTCTAGAAAGAGAGATAACCCCAAGAGTAAACAGTACCAAGGGAGATCAGAAAATAATAATTTTCCCTCTCGTAGATACTGTAGACAATTTAACAAATCTCAAAGTTTTGATTGTAAGAATGTTGGAAAGTATGATAGAGATAATAGCTTTTCAAATGTTGCTTTATATCACCAGAGTAATGTTCCTAAACAAAAGACTAAAGTCATTTTTTTGTAAACAAGACAACGGTAATAATAAGTATTGTGATCGTAGAACAAATAATAAGCGCAATTGTGCTAATTTTGTTCAACATGAGCCCAGAGTCATTTATAATCAAAGTAAACAGAGTAAAAATAACAGTGGATGCTTGAATACTATTGATTGCTCTACTTGTTGTTGTGAATGTGAGACTTTGTTTCAGCGTAAGGCAGCGGCGACATTCAAGGTCGGTCATGTTGTCCCCAAGAATTCTATGATATCTACATGTGATAGAGAGAGCTAGTGACATCGTGAAGAGACCGGGTTTTTACACAAGCCGGTGTTGGGTAATTGTAAATGTGATTTCTACGTTTTTTTCATTAAATTTCACTATTGAGTAAAATGGAAATTTTCATTTGTATTTGTTGACAGAAGCTACGTTGCGATAAGGGTCAAGGCTTCTGTGACATATTGACGGTCAGAAATGTGAGTCAACTTTCCGCTCGAGTAGTCAACCGAAACCTGTCAGCGTCTAAATAGCAACTGATGGTTACTTTCTGAAGGTCAAGCATGTTTACAAGAGAGTGGGAGACTTCGCGTCTGATTTATTTTTTTTTTTATGTGAAGATAGTAAATATTTTTTGTATTCTATATTAGTACATGACATGTTGTTGTTTTGAAATAACATATAATTTTGTTGTAATGATTATTTCTATGCATCTTTTGATTGCCATAATTTTTTTTAATTGTTGTTATTTATATGTCTGTATTTTGATGATGTATTAATACATTTTTATGCTATTTATATATTATTGTGTTGATAATGTGTAGTATGTAATTATTATCCTTTATACTACTCTGTTCAACTTAGAATTTTTGCAACTGTGTTGTTTAGGATAGTTTTGTACATGATGAGATTGCACAAACTCATTTATTGTGTTGATGTAGTGGTTACTTTTAGATAGTCCTGAGTGTTCGTTATTCACTTAATTTATATTTTTCTCATGTTTTGATGTCATGATTAATTAATATATAGAACATACAGAGAAGATGTGTATTATCTGGTATGTTGTGAAATGTAATTTTGGAAAATAGCTTGCATGTATCATACATGATCTTGTATTTGGATTTGTTAACTTTTTGTGAAACTTCGATTTTTCCAGAACTTGATTTTCTTGCCAGTCAGACATGTAGATTATTTTCTTAGCAGATTATTTTAAAAAAAAAAAAAAAACTTATTTTTTGTAGATATTTTTATAGAACCTTTTTTATATTTCATAGTAACAACAAAGTGTAGATTTATTTATAATGTATATCTTATCGATTTGAGTAAGAGATAGAGTTATAGCTAAATAGCATTTTACTGAGCTGAACGTAATTGTCAGCAGAAAGAACTTAAAGGATAAATTAAATTTACATGTGTTGATTTAAAGGTTTCTTCGAGATAGGATTTTTGTTTTATATTTCACTCATTTTGTTAAAATATTGATTTCATTATTAGGCTTTACTTAAAGTATTACTGAACTACTTAAAAAATTAAATACTGTTTTTATGTAACTTATCGAGAAAAAAAAATATGTTTGTACGGTACTGTTGAAAAAAAATGATTTTTTTTTTTTGGCATTGTAATTTTTTGTTGTGTGTGCCCAGCATTTGACTTCGTGATATCATTGATATGTAGTTTGATTAGTTCTTGTAAAAAGTTGTTTTTTATTATGATGTATTTTTTATTTTTAGCGCTTGATTGTGCGTTGGTCGTATTAGTTATAGTAATGCTATTACTTGTTTGTTCGATGCCTATAATTTATTTATGTTAGTTTTGTATAACTCTTATAACTTAGTTAAATTACTTATTAGCTTTTGTTTAGTTATAAATTATTTTTGGTGGTATTAGTATAGATATACTTTGATATTTTGTGTTGTGCCTTTCGATCATGTTTATATATTTTTTTTTGAATAGGTTATCTGATCAAAACAGTTATTAGTATATACTGTTATTGACTTTCTTTGCGTTCGTGCCTTTGCTTTCTATCTGTCTTTGGTAACTATTCTTCATTTCATTCCTTCTTTTCTGTTGTCTTTTCGGTATGGATTTCATATCTTGTTTATACTTTCGTACCTCATCTTCGTTTTACTTGATTCTATTTGTATACTTTGTCTTCTTTCAACACTTATACCTCTATTCTTTGTATTGTTGGAGTGGTTATATGACTTGATATAACATATCTACTTTTGACAGTTGTATTTATTTTACATGTAATTGTCCAACTTAGTTATGAGTATATGGTATTGTTGAGTTCTTACTTTCCTTCTTTTTTTTTACAGATCACTCTTCTTTTGATTGATCTTGTGTTTTCTCTTTCGATTGGTTGTTTTCGGTTTGGTTTGTACTAAATATACGTAACTTAATTTTGGAACTGAAACTGATCATATTTGTATATTTAGCTAATTACTTTTTATACTTAGCTGATTATGCTGTATGCTTTAATTGCTACTTTACACTTTAATGCTGATATTTGTTGTAGATATAATTTGATTTAAAATAAGATATTTTTGTAGGCATACATTAGAGCTTAATTGTCTTCTAAATTTTTCGTTTTTGGGAGTTAATTTTTTCAAAAAAAATGATAGAATCATTTTTTTTTTTCCCGGAGCGGGTGGTAACTGTTGCAAGTGGAATTTATGGAAGGGGAAGTAATCTTTAGAATGGTGTTTTGAACATATTAAATTTCGAGTTGCAACGCTTGATTAAGCGGATACTTGTCTGACTTTAGGATAGAATTATCTTTTCCTATTTTTCGGGTGACAGAGTACAGATAAGCGTGTGAACGCTGTTTAATGTATTTATTCTGTACTGTTTTGAGTTATGTGAATAGCTCGCTAGTCTGCATGTGTTATCGAGAACGGTGTTCAAGACAACCGAATCTCGTGACGGGTTTTTTTGGTGGGACTAGTGTGTGA
Source organism: Oreohelix idahoensis (assembly GCA_024509875.1). NCBI lineage: Eukaryota > Metazoa > Mollusca > Gastropoda > Stylommatophora > Oreohelicidae > Oreohelix > Oreohelix idahoensis. The sequence continues at coordinate 177,131 of JAMPIV010002446.1, forward strand.
TTTGGAGAGTTGTGTTTTGGGCGTGGACCGTGTAGGTCGAGTCCCAGTGTTTTTTGGATAATGTATGCCTACGTAGGATTTGAGAAAATGTCGACTTATATATTTCGCTGTGTGTACAGCCTATGCGATAAACTGCAGTGAAGATTTGTTTAGGCCATATGAAGATTATTATAGCTGCCGTGTGTTGCAGGCTTTATTGAGTAATGCAGTACTGTTTAGGCCATATGAAGATTACTATAGCTGCCGTGTGTTGCAGGCTTTATGGAGTAATGGAGTACTGTTTAGGCCTTATGAAGATTACTATAGCTGCCGTGTGTTGCAGGCTTTATGGAGTAATGGAGTACTGTTTAGGCCATATGAAGATTACTATAGCTGCCGTGTGTTGCAGGCTTTATGGAGTAATGGAGTACTGTTTAGGCCTTATGAAGATTATTATAGCTGCCGTGTGTTGCAGGCTTTAGGGAGTAATGAAGTACTGTTTAGGCCATATGAAGATTACTATAGCTGCCGTGTGTTGCAGGCTTTATGGAGTAGTGAAGTACTGTTTAGGCCATATGAAGATTACTATAGCTGCCGTGTGTTGCAGGCTTTATGGAGTAATGAAGTACTGTTTAGGCCATATGAAGATTATTATAGCTGCCGTGTGTTGCAGGCTTTATTGAGTAATGCAATACTGTTTAGGCCATATGAAGATTATTATAGGCCAGGAGGTGGACAGGCCGTATTATATATATTCAATGCAGTATTATATTATATGATTCGTGTTTTGCTGTCGAATGTGTGTCATTTATGTCATCGTGTCTGTGTTGCAACGTAATAAACAGTAGCGAACTGTTCCAGTCGTTTGCAACCCTTTTTGACTCCTGCATGTACTCTTACGTACGCACTGTGGTGTGCGAACATATCAACACACACCCAGGTCAACATTCCAGACACAGTGACAGGACAGCAGCACACATATATTGAATTAGCCTGTGTGGCGATGATATAGACCAAACCACTACACTCGCAACAGTGGGTGTAAACAGGCTATAACATTTAGACTTAGCGCCGTTATCAGCGGTGGTTTCAAAGACATAATAACACTAACGTTATGCATATAACATTCAGACAGAACCATCAGCAAATCTAGTTTGTATCAGTTGGTGGTTTACAGTCAAGTTGGAACCAATACAGAAGAGGTTACTGCTAAAATATGCGGTTACAGTTATCTTTTCTAATAAGAGTCTGTTATGATTTATAAACCTAACTCTGGGAAAGGGTAGTGTATTTTATCACTGTCCGTCTGAAAAAGTTAGTGCTTGTAGACTTACACGCGTGATGCCAGCATTTGTATATCGCGCGTCGCGTGTTGCATGCGTTCCTGATTTTCAGCCCTCCCCTCTCGCTATCCTTTTGTCCATCTGTTCGTTCGTTTTGGTAACGTAATATAATTAATGTTAGGATTAATTTAGGTCATTACGCAGTCTCTCAATGTTTTTTCCAAGAAATACAGCACACGTTTCATTGAAGAAAGCGGGTATAATACAGTAAGCTTTTACTATCAACGTGAAAGCGTTACAATTTGCAGACGAAGCAGAAAACAAGGGGGATTTCGAGTACATTCCTTGTGACAGCAATGTCATTTTACCATTGCTCTTCTCTTTATTAATTTTATTTGTTAGGCTTCATATTTACCTAATAATTTATATATGTGGATTAGAATATTTCATGACACCTCCCCTCTTAAAACAGACATTATATGTCAGTCCTTTATTCTATATACACATAGAGAAATTTATTATTATTTCTGGGGTTTACGGTGATTCTCATCACACGGATGGCGGCTTAAAAAATCCGCTCCCAGATTGGTTTTTCCAGATATATATTCAATGCTAAAATTATATGGAGCCAGAAGCAAAGACCATCGGAGTAACCTAGAGTTCTCATGCTTAGCCTGTGCTAAAAACGATAAAGGTTTGTGGTCAGTTTGCAACTTAAATGCCTTCCCATATAGATAAATATTGAATTTCTTTATTGCCCATATTACTGCAAGACATTCTTTTTCGCTAGTTGAGTAGTTGATTTCAGCTTTATTCAACTTTCTGCTAGCATATGCCACTGGGCTTAATTCCCCATCCAATGCATCTGATTTCTGTAGTAGAGTTGCACCTAACCCAATATTACTTGCATCCGTCCTTACTATGAATTCTTGACTTAAGTCAGGTAATTTCAAAATGGGTTTACTTGTGAGCTTTTCCTTCAATTCTTGGTAAGTCATTTCACATTGTGGTGTCCATGTAATGCGATCTGGATGTCCCTTACGTGTCAATTCCGTTAAAGGTGCACATATGGAATTAAAGTTTTTGATATACTTCTGGTAGAAACCACATAATGAGACAAAGGATCTCACGTCCTTCTTGGTTTGTGGTCTCGGGGCTTTCTGTAATTTCTCTAAGTTCTTTGGGTCAGGGGTCATGTTTCCCTGATAAACTGTGTGTCCCAAAAATTCCAATTCTTTACATCCAACGCAACATTTGGTTGGTCGGGCTGTTAAATTTGCCTCCCTAAGTCGATTAAACAGCATGTTCAGAGAGTCAATGTGTTCCTCAAATGTTTCTGTTGCTATAAGGATATCATCCATAAAATTTGTTATACAGGGATTATTCAGAGGATCCAATAATTTTCTCATCATTCTAGAGAAGACACTAGGCGCATTCTTCAATCCAAATGGCAATCTATTAAACTCATAGTGTCCTTCTGAGGTACTAAAAGCTAGGTATGGTCTAACCTCAGGTTTTACTGGAATCTGATAGTATCCTTTACTCAGATCCACTTTTGAGAAATATTTAGCTTTATTTAACCTGGCAAACAGCTGATTTGTATCCGGCAATGGATCCACCTGTCCTTCTGTAATAGCATTCAGTCTCCTGTAATCTATACAGAGTCTATGTTCTCCAGAGGGCTTCCTTAAAAGTACAACACCGGAACTATACGAAGACTCACTGTGCGAAATAATTCCTTCCTTCAATAGATAGTCTATCTCTTCCTTCAAAGCTTTTTCCTTAGCAAACGGAATCGAATATGGTTTCATACAGACAGGTGTGGAGTCTATCAGTTTCATATCATATTCCAATAGGTTTGTATGCCCTGGTCGGTCTGTTAACACCTCTGCATGATTATTTAGAACCTGTTGCACTCTCTCTTTCTGAGTTTTCGTTAAATGTGTACTGATTTTCACATGTGCTGCTGTCTCACAGGGGTGTAATGGATATTCAAATGATGAAAGTGGTTCCTTTTTCATCTCCATGGCGATGGACAAGGTCAACAAGTGTGTCTCTTCCTGATGTTCTCTTTCCAAATATTTCTTCAGGAGATTCACATGATAGATTTTTTCTTTCCCCTTCTTATCTATCTTATAATTTGTTCTAGACACCTTCTCTAGAACTGTATATGGACCCTGCCATCCAATTTGTAACTTATTCTGACTCCCAGGCAAAAGAAGCAGTACTTTCTCTCCCACAGCCAAATTTCTGTCTTTCGCCTTCCTGTTATAATAGGCAGCATGTTTCTTCCTGGCTTGTTTCAAATTTTCATTGGCAAGTTTCCAGCCAGTTTTTAACCGAGTGGTCAGCTCATTCACATATTGGTATGAAGATGTAATGTTTTCCTCTGCCTTTTCATCAGTCCACGTTCTTAACAAAGCTACATATGGACCTTTAATTGTGTGGACCTATTTGTCCATGCACCGGTATGGTCTCTTCCACTTGAAGCTTTATAGTGATGATTTTTCCTCCCAGAGTTATCATTCACAAAACGACCGCTACCAATTTTTCTTTTGGGGCTGTCTCCCCTCTTAAAATTCTTGATGAGAGATTTCCTCTCTACATCTTCTTCCTCCAGTTTGTTTAAGTCCGATTGAGGGATTTTCGGCTTATCCTGGGGTAAGACATCTTTTTGCACTCTCCGCATAGTGGCCATTGTAAAACAGTTAAGTGAAGCTTGTCCGTGAAAAGGGGCTTCCCATTCCATTTGGTCCACTTTATCAAATCTATTTTTCCTTTTATTGTCAGGCCTGATTTTGCCCCGTGGCGTGTCCAGGTCCTGATCCATGTTCCCACTTGTGGGTGTTCCCTCATGTGCTATGCTACACCTTTCTACAAAATTCTCAATGTCCCATCTTGCTTTGGGCCAATAATAATTGTGAGCCACCTTTTGAATGATGGTACCTATCTTCTCATGGTCCCCATCTGGTTTCACATGTAGGCTCCTTATTAAGTCTGTCCTGTATCTTTTTGGAAGAACCAGCTGTCCGTGACCTTTGGATCTAGCTCCAGTCTTCCTATACATCAACTTGTTTTTCATGTAAAAATCTCCCTTGCCTGGAGTTGTATGACAAGTTGACAATTTTCTGAAACAAGGCTTGAGTGTTTTATCCCCAGCCTGTGCCTTCCTCATCTCTTCTGGAGTGGTATCTAACATAATATCCTCCTCCTGTCTTGAGGTCGACCTGACCTGAAGGGTTGCCATATACACAGGTTTCCTTCTACAATGGTCAGTGTCATGATTGTTCATTTTACAATTTTTACACCACCTTTTTCCTTGGTTGAAAGATTTTCTTTCATCATATTTCCTTTCATCGAATTGTGGGAATTTATTTTTATTGTCATACCGTGGCCTATCAAATTGGTGCTTACCTTTATTTTGATCCTTAGGATCAAATTTATTAAAATTCTGTGGTGCCCTGAAGTTGTCCACCTGTTTCTTTTTATTACCTGTTACCTCTGCTTGAGCTGCTTGATACCTTTCAGCAACATTTAGCAACTCATCCAGCCTCTCTGCACCTTGTTCCATGAGAAACTTTCTCAGGTCTGGAGCCATGGACTCTCTTAATTGCTCTATAAGGACCATTTCCTTAAGGTCTTGGGTTTTCCCCAGAGAAGTCCATTTCTCCAAGTATGTCTCTATTCGTGCAGAGAACTGGTGATAGGTTTCACCTGACAGTAGTTTAGCATTCCTAAATTTTTTTCTATAGAATTCTGCATTCTTTTCATACCTTAACAAAAGAGCCTGCTTTAGCATGTCATAATTTTCCTGATCACCTCTGCTCATTTTTGCAAAAACTTCATAAGCTGCCCCACGAAGTCCCTGAGATAACTTTAAGCTCCACCTTTCTCTCTCTAACCCATACGTGGTAGCTAATAGTTCATACCTATTTATATAGCTCTCAATATCATCGTCTTTCTCAACAAAATGATCTAAATGAAAGTTCATAGCTGAGATTGAGGCTCCCTGAGTAACCGTAGCATCAGAGGCAAAGGGACTGGCACCATTTTCAGGAGCATGGCCTTGAAACTCAAACTCCCTTAGTCGTAACTCATGTTCCCTTTGTAATCTCTTCTCCTCCTTTTCTGCTCCCTCTCTGCAGCTAATCTCTTCTCTTCTCTTTCTGCAGCTAATTTCTTCTCTTCTCTTTCTGCAGCTTGTCTTCTTTCCTCGGCTTCCAATGCTTTAGCCTCTTTGTCAGCCTCAATCTGCAACCTCTTAGTCTCAGCCTCAGCTTGCAACCTCTTAGTCTCAGCCTCCAACTTTCTTTCGGCCTCTTTTTCTAATCTTCTTTCTTCGCGTTCAATAAATTTGTCACATTCCGTTGTGACATAGGCAACCATAACTTGCCCATCTAATCCTAACTCTTTGGCAGTCTGAACCGCAGCAGATCGAAATTTGGCCAGGTCCGCCATTGTCTATTATGTAAATTTATACAATGTCTAACCAACAATTCAATCTCTAATGGACAACACAGGCACCGTGAGCTCAACCTTATTTAATTCCACCCAAGGATACCTTTTAATTCTTATATTCCCTGAAGTGAATTACCCCCAATATTTTTAATAGTTAAAGATTCAAAATCCCAAGAGCGAGACCCCAATATATGTGGTGAAGTGGGATGTTATAAATACTTATAGGGAACTTAGTGTACTGACTGAGATCAGCTGTGAAGGTATCTATATCTATTAAGAGTAGTGTATTATAGATAACCTTACTTGCTACCACATATCTATATATCTCAGTCAGAATTATTCTGGAATAGTGTGATGCTACGTTATGTGTCTAGGGTATGAGTATGGTGAAGTGTAAGTCACAACAACAGACAGATAAACAATTTAATTTAATCCACTACTCTTAACAACACTGTGACACTCACATACATATAACACTCTATGAGAATAGCTTAAAGAAGTCACTCGTAACGGTTCAAATAACAATATGTATTCATTACTAGCATGAATGAATATGTGTCCTGATTCAACTACAAGGGAACCAGGAATCACAATCAATTTAAATTACAAGTTATGTACAGAATGTATTTAATATGAATATTGTAGTGACATATATTATTACAAATGTTCTATGTGTGTCAGTTGTGTAGTAGTAAAATGAGGTAATACTGGTTTTATTTTGTTCAAGCTCTGTTGGTATTTGTCATCATGACTTCAATAGTTTGTCTTTAGGGACCAGTATTGGAGATGTTCACAGTTCCTGATTTTAAGACAAGTAAATTCCCCTCTGAATAGTATTTTTATAAAGTTATTTCAAGATGAGGGGCATAATGTTGAGCTCAGCTGGCCAACTCTGCTTATCTTGAGTGATGGCGGCAGGAAAGGACTCCTCTGCTCGAATTCTCCTCTGGGCTCAGGAGACACCTCACTGATAGCTAAAAAGACCAAGGAGTATGCTGTCCGACTCTGGATTCAGCAAATCTCTGACCAGATGCTGCTCAGTACCATCAAGACCACTGTCCCTGAAATCAAGAAGGATGTACCTTCTACTTCATAACTAATTTATATTCTCTTTTACACTGATCACAATACAGCACAAACATTGCGTTCAGAGCGTTAGGCCAACAGTCAGCTTCATCTGAAATACTTTATACCAGCATTACCATCCTTAATGGTCACTACGCCTCTGCACTTCCAGCATTATTTCTTTCTAGTCAATCATCCAGGTGTCAGTGTACTGTTTGGCCATTCCATGCCGTTTTACTTCTCTCCGACACCCTCTGTTCAGGCTGGAGCATTTTAGGCTTTACCTCACGTTTGCCACTGAACTACACATATATATATACAGGCATAAATCAACAATTCACATTCAATTTTCATTAAAAGATATTAAATGGTTCAAGCTTACCACAATTCATACGAATAACACAGATACGTTGATTAGCAATGAATTCTGGCACAAACTGGCACAAACTTCCATCTGCCTATGTTCCAGGCTTTTATTGAGCCAAATATATGCTGGCTTCAACGCACTGATGCTTTATCAAGCTATTTTAAACAAGTGGTCTCGAACTAACGCTCCCAAGTGTGTATATCAGCGAGTCTGACCAATGAGCCACGTTTCGACAAGTGTTTGAAAAAATGTTATCTTTTCCCGTCTCCCCCAACAACCAAGATAGTATTTATAGCCCGACCAATCGTGGTTAGGCTTTCATTTGTTGCGCTCCAATCAATTTGGAGTTTACATGGTAGGCTATTTATGTAACGTAAGGTTTTTTTCAAACACGTTATAAAAAAATTTTATGAGCAGAAATGATTTCATGCTGTCAGGCAGCCTCACTATTTTATTTTGGGTATAATTTATTAATTCCTGGACTATTGGCGTAACGTTTTACATATTATTTGTCAGCAAGCCCTAAGGAACCCAATTTTCCCACTTTAAAAGAGCTACGTGGCTGCGTTCAAAATATGTATTTTCTACTACCTCCTGTTTGGAAGATGTGCTGTCTGGGTACTGTTATGTTTTCAACCGTAAACCCATCTAATGTTATCTTTTCTAATAAGAGTCTGTTATGATTTATAAACCTAACTCTGGGAAAGGGTAGTGTATTTTATCACTGTCCGTCTGAAAAAGTTAGTGCTTGTAGACTTACACGCGTGATGCCAGCATTTGTATATCGCGCGTCGCGTGTTGCATGCGTTCCTGATTTTCAGCCCTCCCCTCTCGCTATCCTTTTGTCCATCTGTTCGTTCGTTTTGGTAACGTAATATAATTAATGTTAGGATTAATTTAGGTCATTACGCAGTCTCTCAATGTTTTTTCCAAGAAATACAGCACACGTTTCATTGAAGAAAGCGGGTATAATACAGTAAGCTTTTACTATCAACGTGAAAGCGTTACAATTTGCAGACGAAGCAGAAAACAAGGGGGATTTCGAGTACATTCCTTGTGACAGCAATGTCATTTTACCATTGCTCTTCTCTTTATTAATTTTATTTGTTAGGCTTCATATTTACCTAATAATTTATATATGTGGATTAGAATATTTCATGACATTCACCACACCAGTATAATAAACTGTGTATTGTAAATTGTGAAGGAGGTCTTTGTCAGCTCACTGAAGTATGCTGATACGCGTTGTTGGACTACCTCTAGTGTGTACTTTGGCCACGGAGACCTTCTCCGAACTTTATATCTATATTACGGCACGCATCAATGGGGCTACCTTTGATATTGCTTCCTTGCGACGAAACCCGCACGAAGCATTCACCAGCTCTTGCAGTGGTGGTTTATGTGGCATGTTATTTTACATGATCAAGTTGCCAGGCCCCATACACAACTTTACACCAGTAAGCAATATTATATATGTAAATACACACAAGTAATAAGAAAATATACACTTTTCAGACATACCCCTTCGTTATGAATGAGTGTGCAAACGTTTTTGAACAGGATGGCCGAAAGCACTTCAACTGCAGCCTTAAGTGCAGTCTTCTCATTTGAGTTAAAGATAATTGATAATTTTTAACTAGCTTTAACACATGAGGTAGATTTCCTCGGACTCTAAGTATTGTAGAAGAAGTTTCATACTTTTAATTTTACAAGTTACTGCTTAGTAACTTTAGCACACCCTATAACGGAATCCTTTTGCTAACTCCCACTGACGTCTGATCTCTTTGATGAGATTGGAATAAGTGGGGAATCTTACAGCACTTGAATCTTATAATCAAAAGTTCGTCTACACGAAATTTAATTTCGCTAGTTTATTTTGTTCAAACCAATCACAATTTCGGCTAGTTTATTTTTTTTAATTTAAACCAATCACAGTGTATGGTTTCCTATTTAGTATATTACACCTATGCATCTTTTAATAATTAGGAAGGATCGTATTTTTTCTTAATTATTATTGACATCGCCGGAAATCATGAAGTCATTGGGCCTGCCCTTAATTTTTCAGTAATGTTGTCATTATTATTAGGATAAGAGACCTCACCGGAAATAATTACGTGATATGTCCCTACTGTCCATACTGGTATAATCAAGACCGACATAAGGATTGGCTGTCTGTGCAAGTCATGCCCGCATGATTAACCACACGTTATTTTTAAGAGACCATCGACTTTTTTTGTCTCTTTTACCCGAGTAGACGGAAGCAATCAAGTCGCTTTCTATCATGTGCACGTCTTGTGTTAACAAGAGGCCCGGCGAACAAAAGATCTGTCAAGGCTGGTTTAAGCGTTGACTCTATTGTCCCACACCTCAGTAGAGCGCCAACTTTCTACGATAAAAAATAAATAAACATGCCATGAAGTGGTAACACTGGTGTTATTTCAGAGGAATGTACCTCATACGAAAAGGATGATTATCGGAAATTACTTACAAAGGGAGTAAAGCATAGGATAGACAGAATAAACTAGACGAATGAATAGCGCTACCGTCACAGTGAGTTGCACTTGATATATGGACGAATCAACTTGTGTGTACGTGATTTTCATAAACAGATTAATAAAATTCTAGCGCCACTGACGTGTGCAAACGTGGACATAGATACCTCTCCTTGTAACGTAGGACGATGTATGATGTTCTACCTTGTGAATTCTGCTAGCCGGGCGTAGGCTTCCTAGCTTCTTTGCAATTAGATTCAAAATACTTAATGTGTAGACTCAAATTTCTCCAGGACAGAAGACACAAAGCAGCTTCATAAATTTCAAATCTAATATGAATAGGTAATTTTCTTTTTACCATATTACTCATTTAGCTTGGTCCTAACTAATCCTTCTGTTGTTAATTCTCTCTATTTTTATAGTATGGCACGAAAAGCACATGATAGTGTTAAATATATTGAGCGTGAAAGTGTGTGCCCGTGTCAGTCTGTAGTGATGATCTAATAATCTATATGAAGGTGACGTATATAACTGTAAACTACTTCTTTGCAGTATTAGTCAAAACATTAGTTGAAAAGAAGAATATAAGATTCAACTGGCAATTAACAAATAGAAGTAATGAAAAAGAAATAATTTCGCTCATTAGCTATGAGGCTAATTGCAATAACCAATCACAAATAATGAAAAAAAATGTCATGATCTTTATAAAGTCTACAAAGCTCTTTTCCTTTGCGAACTCCTTAAACACTTTTAGAATTAATCGGAGACTGGAATAAAGTTATGAACCAGGCTAACGCTTCTGGGATTCCACTTTGCTAAAACATTTTGGTAGAACTACTGAATTCTTCGGCGCTTCATTTTATATTCTCCAACTGCCAGTCTGTAACAATTCTTAAGCTGCTCCTCTAGCTTCGCACATCATCCACTAACTTGTCTTCCACTTTGCCTTGTATGAGCGCTTGCTTGCGAATCCGCGCCTGTCAGTCGGTGATAAAGGGGGTGCGATCTCAACCAAACGCACATCTTCGACTGAATTTCTCATGACAGGTGATACAAAAACGTGCGTTGTAATTGGCCGCCTGATGGAGTAATTATCGGCGCCTTTGTCAGTGTCTGCTACCTACTTTTTAACACATCAGAGCACACAGTATGTCCTACCATCAGATTAAAACATCATATCACACAATACGTGCTACCAGTATATTAAAACGTAATAGCACATAATCTGTGCTAACAGCTTGTTAAAACTTCGTACACACAGTCAGCGCTACCAACATATTAAAACATACATACAATATGTCCTACCATCATATTAAAAAAATCATACAGTATGGTCTATCAGCATATTAAAACATCTTAGCACACAGTATGCGCTACCAACAGATTAAAACATCATAGCACACATTATGCGCTACCAACAGATTAAAACATCATACACGTAATCTGTGCTACCAGCGTATTAAAACACATACAATCTGTGCTACCAACATATAACACCAGAACACAGTCTATGTTACCAACATATTAAAACATCACAGCACACAATTTGTGCTACCAACATATTAAAACACCAGAGACACAATCTTTGCTACAACATATTAAAACATCAGAACACAATCTATGCTACAACGTATTAAAACATCAGAACACAATCTGTGCTACCACATATAAACACATATTAACACAATCGGTGCTACCAACATATTAAAACATACACACAATCTGCGCTACGAACATATTAAAACATCATACACACAAACTGTGCTACCAACATAATAAAACATCAGAGCACATTCAGAGCTACCAAAATATTAAAACATCAGTGCACAATCTATGCTACCAATATATTAAAACATCAGAACACAATCTGAGCTACCAGCATATTACAACATCATAACACAATCTGAGCTACCAGCATATTAAAACATCAGAACACAATCTGAGCTACCAGCATATTAAAACATCAGAACACAATCTGAGCTACCAACATTTTAAAACAGAAGAACACACACAATCTGCGCTACCAGCATAGTAAAACGTAGCCCACAATCTGCGCTACCTCTATGCTGCCGCTACGCCCGAGAACACTTCCGTTCATAGAAGTACTTTTTTGAACCAAAGACACCAAACTACAGTTTATCCGTAAAACACTTAGGCATGGCAATATGACAGATCGATGGCAATGCCCTGTGAATTACACGAAGTGTCTAAACATTATATTGACACTGCCGCGACATAAAGATAATCTGCATTTTTGTCGGTGTTTTTTATTGGCAGTTTATCTATGATAATAGTGACACTTGTTGTGCGGACAGGGTAACCGCATTTATATAAAGAAATCAGAATATGAAATCAATCATTGTGTCCGAGTATCACAAAGGCTGTATAATTGTCAGCGTTCCTTGAACAAAGTCTTTGATAATTGAGAATCGGTCGATGGAGCAGCCGTGTTAGCATTGGTTGACACTTGATCAATCTTTCACTTGAATCTCATCTGAATATTTGAGACCGCAACTAAACGCTGGTTTGTAGACATTTGCCGGTTGTTGTATCTGTCACTCAAACATGACAGTACTTACATATACCGTCAGTGATTTTTTTCCCAATGTTGCTGTGTATACCCTTTTGTGATATTTTGGTGCTTACTGGGGATGATATTTGAATTTACCTGTGGTGGTATTTAATTTATACTGAAAGAAATTGAATGTGCTTACAGCTACCAGTAATTTAACTGTATATACGTGAACATATTTGTTGCCTTTTCCTGTGATGGTTGATGAATATTAATTTTTAAAATGTGTTTTGCCTTGTTTTATCGAGGCGTGCACCGTTCAAACTAGACACGGTAACTGTCGGTTATCTGTCCAAATATAAAAAAGACCTTTGTGATATGGTGTTTAAAAAATAGTTTTTGATTGTTAACTCGTAAAAGTATTTGAAACAACAGTGCCAGTTATTCACAGCAAACAGATAAACATTTAGAAGTGGTTGCAAAAAAATTCACAGCCATGATAAAAACAAAGTATCTTAGCCAAAGGGCAGAGAAACGGCAAAGAGAGCAGATACTGGACCGTTTGACATAGCTTGGAAATAAATCAACAACAGTGTTGATACACAGTACTGTGAACTCGAAGTTGTGGAGCGACATGATCACTTACGCCATTAGGCATAGTACTTGAAGAGCGGAAGAAGAAGGTACGGGAACGTTAAGAATTTATCACAGTGTCAAACAGTCAAGAAAGTTGACATATATAAAACATAACCCAGTACGGCAGTGTTGGGCCCCTCTGCTGACTAAGAAGCGAAGAAGGCATTGAATGATGAGAACAAACAGTCGAAGATTGCTGGGACATATAGAACGAATGGAGAGACAACAGAAAGACGTAAACTGAAAATAATTCAACGTATGTGACCAAGGGGGCATTGATAAAATGTATTGATAGGCATCATAGAAATGGGCCTGTAAGAGTTTGAAAATATCAGCTTGAGAGATCGTCTTGGTTGGCGAGGACTGGAGACAGATCGTGCTTGCGGCCATCAGCTTTAATAAGTGCTTAACAAAAACAAAACAAAAACACTGAAGGGTGATGAAGAGGAAGAGGAAAAATGTGCTTCATTTGTGTTCGTGTTTATTCTTTTGCCTTAGATATAACCAACTTTCTCTTTTTTTATTTTTTAAAGCCGTATTATATACGAGACAAGCAAGAATATCATTGGAGGCCATTGAAATGTCGAAACCAGCGTTTCTCAATCTTTTTTATCTTAGGACCCCTTTACACTCTTAAAAATGATTGAGATCCCCAAAGAGGTTTGTTTAAGTGGGTTATATCTATCGATATTTACCGTTTTACAAATTAAAACTGAGACATTTAAAAAATATTTATTTACTAGTTCATTTAAAAATAACAGCAACAAACCCATTACATGTTAACATAAATAACATATTTTAATGAAATATAACTATATTTTCCCAAAGAAATCGGTGCGAAGTTTGGCATTGTTTTACAGTTTTGCTTAACAGAAGACAGTTGGGTTCTCATAGCTGCTTCTGTACACTCGTGAGAAAATGAGAGTGACTAAGGCAAATAACGTACTTAGATTATTATGAAAATAGTGTTGACCTCACGGACCCCCTGAAAAGCTCTCGGGGACCCCCAGTGGTCCGCGGACCACACATTGAGATCCCCTGGTCTAAACCAATATGACGGCAAGAATTTAGTGCGCGATGTAAATCATTGCAAAAGAGAACAGCTGGAACACATTGTAACTAGTGACAAGGTCGATGGGAAAAAGGTATAGGATACAGTATGAAGAGAGTATACTGACAAACAAATGACATGGCACTTGAGAGAGTCAGGAACAGAACTGAGGTCTAAGATGACTGACTTCAGCGCTGTCATATTCTTGTCAGTTTGCCTTGACTTTCTTACTCTTATGGTTTTCAACAAAGTGTTGTGTCTTTCATCATCATTACCCGTCATCTTTCTAATGTAGCATCGGCTTTTAACAAACCCACGTCATGCCTCCCCCTGTCCTTAACCATCCATTCAGTGTCTTTCCGTGTAATCTGTATCCCGTTTGTTCTCCATGCATTTTTCTCGTCAATATTTTATTTGTGTATAAATTTAATCTTGTTTATCAAATTTCATTCCTAGTCTCTTCTCTTCCCCCCCCTCCCCCCCCCCCATGGTTTTGTTCCGCCTTCTCTGGTGTCTAATATGGTTCCTGCCTCGAGGAGGCAATAAAGACTGCCATTTAATGACATAAAATGTTAGGTCATATAAACATTACAGTTCAACACGAGATCCTGTTTGTTCTACCCATGATTCCATAGCGGGCAGAAGTTTTTTTTACTGTCTCTTGTAACGTCACTTTATTGACTATTTTTTATTGAATTGTGTTTCTAAAAAAAAAATTAATCAATAAATAAGATTTATTTGGCAGGTGCTAATTATTGTTTATTGTTTTGACATTTGTTTCATGCATATCTGGTCATTCCACTTTTCGATTTTTTTGTCTCTCTGTCCCATGATCCACTTATTTCTCATTTTCGGAGCAGAGAAATACGTGCCCAGTGACTTGTTTACACTTCCTCCTGTGATAATTCGTCATGTCTGTTTACCCGATCATCCCTGCTGAGAGAGTAGACTGGTGATGTAATATTGACCGACAGTCATGTTGGTAAAATTCTCGTGTACCAGACATTGGACGCCGGATTAACACGAAGATTGCCCCGCGAGCTTGTTTATCGCTGATATGGCTTTTGTAACCTCTTAATTTCTCTCGTGGAGAGAAAACACAGCCCAGATGGTCACACGAGAAATGTTTGTTTGCACAGGTACAGGGCAGTAAATTATCCACGGGATGACATATTGTAGATACGCACCTGAAAGACGGAATGTTGTAATAGTTTCCGGGAAGATATGATCAGTAATAAATTTAGGAAGTTGTGAGTTGTAAATGTGATAATCCTAGACGGAAAATCTACCTTATATGGAGAGTGGCCGTTTGAATTTCATTAACGTATGAGTCACAGAAAAATCCACGAGGAAAGTTATCATAACACGCATGATTGAATACAATTGGCTAGGTAATTCTAGATGTTATAACCAACACTTATGATTGGAGCCTGGTCAGATAGTAACAACCACGTGTGTGGGACGAAAGTTGCAATATAATCTGACACTTTCGCCGGTTTAGAGCACTGTGAAATTCATCTCGTCAAGAGGACAGCCAGCTTGCCAGGGTAAGGAGTAGGATCAGAATTCCATTATCAGACCGGACCTTGTTTGAGCATCTTGTGGAATTATATCCCAGGAAAACTCTACCTACATTAACACGGAAAGCCGGAATCCTAGGAATTTGAAACACAAAGCCAGAGTGGGAACCTAGTGTAAAGTAATACCACAAACCGCGTTTAAGTGGCATCTTATACAAGTTGCCATAACTATTACTCTGAGCCAGGAGTCAGTATTCCTAAAGAGATTTTAGGGTAAGTTGTACATTTTGAAATTCTATATTTTGCATTTATTAACATGTGAAAATTGCTAATGGTTGTCCAAGTCATCTGAGGCTGGCAACCTCAACATATAGCCTGATTGTTTCATGAACCATCACTGCAGAGCAAAGGGGAGGCAACCCGTGACAGGTAGAAGCATCATCATCCTTCTATTTGCATCTCTGCCAAGAGTAATCTTGTGCAAAGGTAGATACCTCTGAAGACCCACATTAGAAACTCTAGGTTTTGGCCATTGCTGGACCATCATTGCATAGCAAAGTGAAAGCAACCCCGTGACAATATCCAGTAGATGCAAGTGTGGATATAAAGAAAATGTAAAAACAGAAAGCCACTTTTCAGACACCTTGTATTTCTACTGATCCTAGATGATATTTGTATTAACACTTGGTAACATGTACCCATACCTCTCCCCACCTTTTATAATGTAATATGCTGTCTGTAGTATTGAGAATGAGAATCTTGTAAGCCGTTAAGGGATAGGTTTGACACGCACTAGAATGTTGGTCTGCAGTCTACACTCAGGATTCGCGAAATTTCGGCGTACGCCAGGGAACGAAATAGCCGCCTGTCAGTATGAAGGTGAATAACGAGCTGTGCTGCGCATAACTGATTCAGTAGTAATTGTAGTTACAATTTATAAAAGGCTGAAAAAACATTGTGTGTATCTCTCTCTGTCTGACTATCTGCCTGCCAACCTACCTACATACCTGCCTGACTTCCAACCTACCTACCTCCCTGCATGCCTGTCTGTCTATCATCTGTATATCTGCCTATCTATCAATCTGTCTGCTTACATATATATATATATATATATATATATATATATATATATAATATATATATATATATATATATATATATATATATATATATGTCGTGAAATATTCTAATCCACATATATAAATTATCAGGTACATATAAAGCCTAACAAATAAATTCTAATAAAGAAAAGAGCAATGGTAAAATAACAGTGCTGTCACCAAGAATGTACTCGAAAATCCCCTTTGTTTTATGCTTCGTCTGCAAATTGTAACGCTTTCACGTTGATAGTAAAAGCCTACTATATTATTACCCGCTTTCTTCAATGAAACGTGTGCTGTATTTCTTGGAAAAACATTTGAGATACGCAAGCTGAACAATGACCTAATTTTAATATTTCATTCATTCCATTTTATACACAGCGTAACTAAAAGACAGATAAAGCAGGATAGAGAGAAGGGAGAGGCAGAAAGCCGAACGCATGCAAAATTAAACACGCGTCTCGCTATTAATGCCACCCCAACAAGCGTAACGCGATACACAATTACTACTATCACGCGTGTAAGGCCACATGCACTAACTTTTTTTCGGACGGACAGTGATAAAAACACTAACCTTCCCAGAGTTAGGTTTTAAAATCACGAAAAAACGCTTATTAGAAAAGATAACATTAGATGGGTTTACGTTTGAAAACATTACAGTACCCAGACAGCACATCTTCGAAACAGGAGGTAGAAGAAATTGCATATTTTGAACGCAGCCACTTAGCTCTTTTAAATTTGTATATTTGGGTTCCTTAGGGCTTGCTGACAAAGAATATGTAAAATGTTACGCAAATAGTCTAGGAATTAACAAGTTATAACCAAAATAAAATAGTGGGGATGCCTGACAGCATGAAATCATTTCTGCTCATAAAATTTTGTTATAACGTGTTTGAAAAAACCTTACGTACGGAAATAGCCTACCATGTAAACTCCAAATTGATTGGAGCGCAACAAATATAAGACTAAACACGATTGGTCGGACTATAAATACTATCTTTGGTTGTTAGGGGAGACGTAGGAAGGTAAAATTTTTTCAAACACTTGTCGAAACGTGGCTCCATTGGCCAGACTCGCTGATATAATCACTTAGGAGCGTTAGTTCGAGACCACTAGTTCAAATAAGCTTGATAAAGCAACAGTGCGTTGAAGCCAGCTCATATTTTTGCTAAATAAAAGCCTGGAACATAAGCAGATGGGAATTTGTGCCAGTATTTGTGCCAGAATTCATTGCTAGTCAACGTATCTCTGTGTATTTCCATGAATTGTGGTAGGTTTGAAATATTCAATATCTTTTAATGAAAATTGAATGTAAAATTGTTAATTTATGCCTGTATATATGTGTAGTTCAGTAGCAAACATGATGTAAAGCCTATAATGCTCCAGCCTGAACAGAAGGTGTCGGAGGAAAGTAAAACGGCATGGAATGGCCAAACAGTACACTGACACCTAGATGATTGACTAGAAAGAAATAATGCTGGAATTGCAGAGGCGTAGTAACCATTAAGGAGGTTAATACTGGTATAAAGTATTTCAGATGAAGCTGACAGTTGGCCTAACGCTCTGAACTCAATGTTTGTTATGTATTGTGCTCAGTGTAGAACTAGAGTATCAATTAGTTATGAAGTAGAAGGTACATCCTTCTTGTTTTCAGGGACCGTGGTCTTGATGGTATTGAGCAGCACCTGGTCAGAGCTTTGCTGAATCCAGAGTCGGACAGCATACTCCTTGGTCCATTTAGCTATCAGTGAGGTGTCTCCAGAGCCCAGGGGAGAAATCGAGCAGAGGAGTCTTTTCCTGCCGCCATCACGCAAGATAAGCTGATGTGGCCAGCTGAGCTCAAAATTATGTACCCCCATCTTAAAATAACATTGTAACATAAACTTAAGAGGGGAAGTAAATTGTTTTAATATCAGGAACTGAGAACATCTCCAATACTAGTTCCAATAAAGACAAACTATTGAAGTCATGATGACAAATACCAACAGAGCTTGAACAAAACAAAACCAGTATTATCTCATATTACTACTACACAACTGACACACATAGGATACTTTTAATAATATATGTCACTACAATATTCATATTGATAAATTCTGTACATATAACTTGTAATTAAAATTGATTGTGATTCCTGGTTCCCTTTGTATTTGAATCAGGACACATATTCATTCATGACAGCAATGAATACATATTGTTATTTGAAAAGTTATCAGTGACTCCTTTAAGATATCCTTGTAGAGTGTTTTATGTATGTGAGTGTCACAGTGTTGTCAAGTGTGGTGGAATAAATTAAATTGTTTATCTGTCTGTTGTTGTTATGACTTACACTTCATCATACACATACCCTAGACATCCAACGTAGTCATCACACTATTCCAGAATAATTCTGACTGAGATATATATATATATGTGGCAGCAAGTAAGGTTATCTATAATACACTACTCTTATTAGATATAGATACCTTCACAGCTGATCTCAGTCAGTACACTAAGTCCCCTATAAATATTTATAACATCCCACTTCACCACATATATTGGGGTCTCGCTCTTGGGATTTTGAATCTTTCCCTATTAAAAATATTGGGGGTAATCACTTCAGGGAATATAAGAATTAAAAGGTATCCTTGGGTGGAATTAAATAAGGTTGAGCTCACGGTGCCTGTGTTGTCCATTAGATATATATTTAGAGACTGAATTGTTGGTTAGACATTGTATAAATTTACCTGATAGACAATGGCGGACCTGGCCAAATTTCGATCTGCTGCGGTTCAGACTGCAAAAGAGTTAGGATTAGATGGGCAAGTTATGGTTGCCTATGTCACTACGGAATGTGACAAATTTATTGAACGCGAAGAAAGAAGGTTTGAAGCCGAAAGAAAGTTAGAGGCTGAAAAAAGAAATTAAGAGGTTGCAGATTGAGGCTGACAAAGAGGCTAAAGCATTGGAAGCCGAGGAAAGAAGACAGGCTGCAGAAAGGGAAGAGAAGAAATTAGCTGCAGAAAGGGAGCAGAAGAAAGAAGATTGACTGCAGAAAGGGAAGAGAAGAAATTAGCTGCAGAAAGGGAAGCAGAAGATAAAAGATTACAAAGGGAACATGAGTTACGACTAAGGGAGTTTGAGTTTCAAGGCCATGCTCCTGAAAATGGTGCCAGTCCCTTTGCCTCTGATGCTACGGTTACTCAGGGAGCCTCAACCTCAGCTATGAATTTTCATTTAGATCATTTTGTTGAGAAAGACGATGATATAGAGAGCTATCTAAATAGGTATGAACTATTAGCTACCACGTATGGGTTAGAGAGAGAAAGGTGGAGCTTAAAGTTATCTCAAGGACTTCGTGGGGCAGCTTATGAAGTTTTTTGCAAAAATGAGCAGAGGTGATCAGGAAAATTATGACATGCTAAAGCAGGCTCTTTTGTTAAGATATGAAAAGAATGCAGAATTCTATAGGAAAAAATTTAGGAATGCTAAACTACTGTCAGGTGAAACTTATCACCAGTTCTCTGCACGAATAGAGACATACTTGGAGAAATGGACTTCTCTGGGGAAAACCCAAGATCTTAAGGAAATGGTCCTTATAGAGCAATTAAGAGAGTCCATGGCTCCAGACCTGAGAAAGTTTCTCATGGAACAAGGTGCAGAGAGGCTGGGTGAATTGCTAAATGTTGCTGAAAGGTATCAAGCAGCTCAAGCAGAGGTAACAGGTAATAAAAAGAAACAAGTGGATAACTTTAGGGCACCACAGAACTTTAATAAATTTGATCCTAGGGATCAAAACAAAGGTAATCACCAGTTTGATAGGCCACGGTATGAAAATAAAAATAAATTCCCACAATTCGATGAAAGGAAATATGATGAAAGAAAATCTTTCAACCAAGGAAAAAGGTGGTGTAAAAAATTGTCAGATGGACAATCATGACACTGACCGTTGCAGAAGGAAACCTGTGTATATGGCAACCCTTCAGGTCAGGTCGACCTCAAGACAGGAGGAGGATATTATGTTAGATACCACTCCAGAAGAGATGAGGAAGGCACAGGCTGGGGATAAAACACTCAAGCCTTGTTTCAGAAAATTGTCAACTTGTCATACAACTCCAGGCAAGGGAGATTTTTACATGAAAAAACAAGTTGATGTATAGGAAGACTGGAGCTAGATCCAAAGGTCACGGACAGCTGGTACTTCCTAAAAGATATAGGGCAGACTTAATAAGGAGCCTACATGTGAACCAGATGGGGACCATGAGAAGATAGGTACCATCATTCAAAAGGTGGCTCACAATTATTATTGGCCCAAAGCAAGATGGGACATTGAGAATTTTGTAGAAAGGTGTAGCATAGCACATGAGGGAACACCCACAAGTGGGAACATGGATCAGGACCTGGACACGCCACGGGGCAAAATTAGGCCTGATAATAAAAAGAAAAGTAGATTTGATAAAGTGGACCAAATGGAATGGGAAGCCCCTTTTCACGGACAAGCTTCACTTAACTGTTTTACAATGGCCACTATGCGGAGAGTGCAAAAAGATGTCTTACCCCAGGATAAGCCGAAAATTCCTCAATCGGACTTAAACAAACTGGAGGAAGAGGATGTAGAGAGGAAATCTCTCATCAAGAATTTTAAGTGGGGAGAAAGCCCCAAAAGAAAAATTGGTAGCGGTCGTTTTGTGAATGATAATTCTGGGAGGAAAAATCATCACTATAAAGCTTCGAGTGGAAGAGACCATACCGGTGCATGGACAAATAGGTCCACACAATTAAAGGTCCATATGTAGCTTTGTTAAGAACGTGGACTGATGAAAAGGCAGAGGAAAACATTACATCTTCATACCAATATGTGAATGAGCTGACCACTCGTTTAAAAAAACTGGCTGGAAACTTGCCAATGAAAATTTGAAACAAGCCAGGAAGAAACATGCTGCCTATTATAACAGGAAAGCGAAAGACAGAAATTTGGCTGTGGGAGAGAAAGTACTGCTTCTTTTGCCCGGGAGTCAGAATAAGTTACAAATTGGATGGCAGGGTCCATATACAGTTTTAGAGAAGGTGTCTAGAACAAATTATAAGATAGATAAGAAGGGGAAAGAAAAAATCTATCATGTGAATCTCCTGAAGCAATATTTGGAAAGAGAACATCAGGAAGAGACACACTTGTTGACCTTGTCCATCGCCATGGAGATGAAAAAGGAACCACTTTCATCATTTGAATATCCATTACACCCCTGTGAGACAGCAGCACAGGTGAAAATCAGTACACATTTAACGAAAACTCAGAAAGAGAGAGTGCAACAGGTTCTAAATAATCATGCAGAGGTGTTAACAGATCGACCAGGGCATACAAACCTATTGGAATATGATATGAAACTGATAGACCCTACACCTGTCTGTATGAAACCATATTCGATTCCGTTTGCTAAGGAGAAAGCTTTGAAGGAAGAGATAGACTATCTATTGAAGGAGGGAATTATTTCACACAGTGAATCTTCGTATAGTTCCGGTGTTGTACTCTTAAGGAAGCCCTCTGGAGAACATAGACTCTGTATAGATTACAGGAGACTGAATGCTATTACAGAAGGACAGGTGGATCCATTGCCGGATACAAATCAGCTGTTTGCCAGACTAAATAAAGCTAAATATTTCTCAAAAGTGGATCTGAGTAAAGGATACTATCAGATTCCAGTCAAACCTGAGGTTAGACCATACCTAGCTTTTAGTACCTCAGAAGGACACTATGAGTTTAATAGATTGCCATTTGGATTGAAGAATGCGCCTAGTGTCTTCTCTAGAATGATGAGAAAATTGTTGGATGTAAACATTTCGGAGGAACGTAATGAATCCCGAGTTGCCTCTTTGATTGAGGATATTCCGAATGTTTCATACAGGATAATAAGAAGATTATGGGATCCACTACGAAAACTCTGCTATCACCAGGTATATGTTATCTCCTCATAACGTACATTTTGAGGGAAATATAATGTTCTCTGGACATGTCATTGCGCAGACTCAGAGAAGAGAAATGGTGAATACGGGTTGCGAAGCAGCATTAAGACAAGCACTCACACTTGCGGCTGTTCAGTAACATAACCGAAATATATTATTGGTTGTAGAAGTCTGAGGCAGATTTCATGAGTAGTGCCTACTCTGAATGGACCCAACTACATAAAACCATGATAGCACCACAGCAGAGTAAAGTCAAGTTGACTTACATTTATCTATGTGTATATAGAATAAAGGACTGACATGGGATGTCTGTTTTAAGAGGGGAGGTGTCATGAAATATTCTAATCCACATATATAAATTATCAGGTACATATAAAGCCTAACAAATAAATTCTAATAAAGAAAAGAGCAATGGTAAAATAACAGTGCTGTCACCAAGAATGTACTCGAAAATCCCCTTTGTTTTATGCTTCGTCTGCAAATTGTAACGCTTTCACGTTGATAGTAAAAGCCTACTATATTATTACCCGCTTTCTTCAATGAAACGTGTGCTGTATTTCTTGGAAAAACATTTGAGATACGCAAGCTGAACAATGACCTAATTTTAATATTTCATTCATTCCATTTTATACACAGCGTAACTAAAAGACAGATAAAGCAGGATAGAGAGAAGGGAGAGGCAGAAAGCCGAACGCATGCAAAATTAAACACGCGTCTCGCTATTAATGCCACCCCAACAAGCGTAACGCGATACACAATTACTACTATCACGCGTGTAAGGCCACATGCACTAACTTTTTTCGGACGGACAGTGATAAAAACACTAACCTTCCCAGAGTTAGGTTTTAAAATCACGAAAAACGCTTATTAGAAAAGATAACATTAGATGGGTTTACGTTTGAAAACATTACAGTACCCAGACAGCACATCTTCGAAACAGGAGGTAGAAGAAATTGCATATTTTGAACGCAGCCACTTAGCTCTTTTAAATTTGTATATTTGGGTTCCTTATGGCTTGCTGACAAAGAATATGTAAAATGTTACGCAAATAGTCTAGGAATTAACAAGTTATAACCAAAATAAAATAGTGGGGATGCCTGACAGCATGAAATCATTTCTGCTCATAAAATTTTTTTATAACGTGTTTGAAAAAACCTTACGTACGGAAATAGCCTACCATGTAAACTCCAAATTGATTGGAGCGCAACAAATATAAGACTAAACACGATTGGTCGGACTATAAATACTATCTTTGGTTGTTAGGGGAGACGTAGGAAGGTAAAATTTTTTCAAACACTTGTCGAAACGTGGCTCCATTGGCCAGACTCGCTGATATAATCACTTAGGAGCGTTAGTTCGAGACCACTAGTTCAAATAAGCTTGATAAAGCAACAGTGCGTTGAAGCCAGCTCATATTTTTGCTAAATAAAAGCCTGGAACATAAGCAGATGGGAATTTGTGCCAGTATTTGTGCCAGAATTCATTGCTAGTCAACGTATCTCTGTGTATTTCCATGAATTGTGGTAGGTTTGAAATATTCAATATCTTTTAATGAAAATTGAATGTAAAATTGTTAATTTATGCCTGTATATATGTGTAGTTCAGTAGCAAACATGATGTAAAGCCTATAATGCTCCAGCCTGAACAGAAGGTGTCGGAGGAAAGTAAAACGGCATGGAATGGCCAAACAGTACACTGACACCTAGATGATTGACTAGAAAGAAATAATGCTGGAATTGCAGAGGCGTAGTAACCATTAAGGAGGTTAATACTGGTATAAAGTATTTCAGATGAAGCTGACAGTTGGCCTAACGCTCTGAACTCAATATTTGTGATGTATTGTGCTCAGTGTAGAACTAGAGTATCAATTAGTTATGAAGTAGAAGGTACATCCTTCTTGTTTTCAGGGACCGTGGTCTTGATGGTATTGAGCAGCACCTGGTCAGAGCTTTGCTGAATCCAGAGTCGGACAGCATACTCCTTGGTCCATTTAGCTATCAGTGAGGTGTCTCCAGAGCCCAGGGGAGAAATCGAGCAGAGGAGTCTTTTCCTGCCGCCATCACGCAAGATAAGCTGATGTGGCCAGCTGAGCTCAAAATTATGTACCCCCATCTTAAAATAACATTGTAACATAAACTTAAGAGGGGAAGTAAATTGTTTTAATATCAGGAACTGAGAACATCTCCAATACTAGTTCCAATAAAGACAAACTATTGAAGTCATGATGACAAATACCAACAGAGCTTGAACAAAACAAAACCAGTATTACCTCATATTACTACTACACAACTGACACAAATAGGATAATTATAATAAAATATGTCACTACAATATTCATATTGATAAATTCTGTACATATAACTTGTAATTAAAATTGATTGTGATTCCTGGTTCCCTTTGTATTTGAATCAGGACACATATTCATTCATGACAGCTGTAGTGAAATTGACAGAGATACAACGGTAAAATACCTCCAAAGATAACATGTAAGGATAAAAACATAATGCGTAGGCTGCTGATAGTACATGATCGCCCAGACCGCGGGTCATCACCCTCCATAAAAATTGACTTGCTAGACAGGAGGGGAACGGCGGATAAAAAGGAAAAAATATGACTGGAAAGATTGCGTGAGACTAGAAAGGCTAAGGAGACGCAATTGGGGGGGAAACGGAGAAAAGTCACGTTTCCCAAGTTGACATAAAGTAAGGAACTCGACAGAAGGGACCTTGGATATGTTACGCCACAGTCATTTATTGGTCGCTTTTGCGATACCAAGCCTTTGATTTGAATTCAGCGGCAGAACGCAGATGTTTGGAATATTACAAAAATTAAAAAGTAACTTTTTCGTAATATTAATGTTAGGAATATAAAAATTAGCTGGCCGGATGGCCCATTCTGAGCAGTGAACTAATATGTTCTTAATTTTACAGACGGATAGATAATATTGAAGATAATGACAAAAGACAGTGTTGTTCACATCAGCGACAGACTGTATGGAATAAAAAGTGTCGCTATTTGCACAAAAAAACACGACCTTGAGACGCAGGTGTTCAAATCTACTTAGTAGGGAAGCGAAGGGACATTGGTGGGAGCTGTGTCTAAATATAACTTTTAACGACAAAATTTTGGAGGGGAGAGAAAGGTTGGTTCAAAAATCAAGTACGTTTTTAAAAAAAACAAGTAGAGACGGACAGACTAACAGATAAACATCCATACTTGACTGAAGCATGACTGAAATGACTTTAGGGTAGGAAATTTGAAATAAACCTAGGCAGTGATTGGCCACAGACAATCATTTTATCGGCGCTCAGACGAGAAGTGGGGCCATTCCTCAATAGTTGTTCGATGATAGACACAGTATTTTAAAGTGTGGTGATTTCCAAATGAAAGAAAGTGAAATAAGTTCAGGGACGCCATACTATAGCCAGCAGCTCAGCTGAGTTTTGCTAGCATTTCTGTGTTCTTTATTCATAATCTGGTAAGATTGAAATTATTTCTTTGTATATTTTGAATATTGTTTAATGTTCGAGGGATTTGATACTGCCATATCATAATCTAGCCTTACAAACAAGTAGGGATTTGCTCTAGACCCCCCCGCCCAAGTCAGGGTCTAGGGACCAACAATATACATAAACTCCAGCAAGGGTTAGGAAAGACAGATCAAGTGTTGAGAATAATGAAACATATTACCTATCCACTTTTAGGGAAGGAAACTAATAAATATTTTTCAGAATCTATAGTCTGGGAGGACCTATCTGATGTAAAACCACCATGGTAAATGTGCTGTTTGGTCAGAGAGATCTGACCTGTCTGTATGATGTGGTTGTTGTGTCCGTGTTGTGTCCAGACGTGGGTAGAGAATAGAATTTTGACACATAGCCAATACTTTGATTGCAGAGCTGTGAGTTTCAGTTGTCAACAAGGCGGTGTCCATTCAGTTGGTGATTTTACTCGAGTGTATCTGTGCAGTACGTTGTGACAGAGACCACTATTATTGCCCGCCAGCACGGAGAGGTGGGACCACCAGATTTCAGCACCAGAGCTACATATGCAAGTTGAGTGAGCCTCTGGTCTGCTGGAAGTTCACCAACGCCTTTTAGTTACTAATACCCCATAAAATTCCTGTAATTTACTGGACACTGTGTAGTCAATATAGACAGGTGTGATGAGGCCACCCCAACAGCACAAGCATTAACTATCCTCCCAAGTAGATGACTACTAGAACATTTTAATAAAACTAACTAGTCTAGTACTTATATATGTACACTCTTGCATTTATTATGTAACATTCCATGCATTTCTTTCATAATTTTTTTTTAAATCCCTTTTTTTTAAAAAAAAAAAGTTCTGGTCAACATAAAACTTGATCCAGAACAAATAAATGTAATATAATTCTATCAAAAATTTTACACTCTTGAGTTAGTTCAGTGTATTATAATATTTGTTAAATATTATTAGTCTGCTTAAATATCTGTGGGTGTATCTATAACTATCACACCACATTACATATCATTACCCTAGACATTTTACATAGCTACATTCATTAAGAAAAAAAATTGAGTGTGAGGTCGTAGTGGTAGCAAGAAAGGCCTTCTGACAATTCACAACTACATTTTATCTCAGGAGCCTTCACAGCTGGCCTCATACATTACATTTAGTAATATCACCATCATACAATACCATCAAACCCACTACATACATTGGGGTCTTGTCCAGGGATAATTAGCCCAACAGTAATATTAGGATCTCCTGGTTGGAGAAATAAAATTAGGGGAAAAAAAAAAATTGTGAAATTCCCTTTAAAATTAAAAGTGTCCCTGCAGATAAAAGTTGGTGAATCTTCACAGCCAGTGATAATTAATTAGTTAACTGGTTAGTTAGAATTAGTTAGACTATAGTCATAAGAAGTACTTAGTGTATTTACTGGTTAGAGATTTAGCTTGTATATTATTATATTGTCTGAAAAGTATGGCGGAGCTAGCAAAATTCCGATCAGCTGCTGTGCTGACCGCAAAGGAGATGGGAATCGATGGTCAGATTTTAATTCAATATGTAACGGCTGAATGTGATAAATATATTGAAAGGGAAGATAGAAAGGTAGCTGAAGAGAAGAGGTTACAAATTGAGGCTGATAGAGAAATTAAGAGGCTGCAGATTGAGGCAGAAGAAAAACGACAGCAAAGGGAGGCAGAAGGAAAAAGGTTGACTGCCGAAAGGGAGGCAGAAGATAGAAGGTTGCAAAGGGAGCACGAATTACGACTAAGGGAGCTGGAATTACAAGGCCCGGCTCCTGAAAATGGTGCCAGCCCTTTTGCCTCAGATGCTACGCCCAGTCTGGGAGCCTCAAACGCAGCTATGGGGTTTCATTTAGACCATTTTGTTGAAAAAGACGATGACATAGAGGGGTACCTAGGACGTTTTGAGTTATTAGCTACTACATATGGGTTAGAGAGAGAGAGGTGGAGTGTAAAGCTATCACAGGGATTGAGAGGTACTTCTTATGAAGTATTTGCCAAAATGAACAGGGAAGACCAAGACAATTATGACATGTTAAAGCAGGCTTTGTTATTAAGGTACGAGAAGAATGGTGAATTTTATCGTAAGAAATTTAGAAATGCCAAACTGTTGTCTGGGGAGACATACCACCAATTCTCTGCTAGACTAGAAACCTATTTGGAGAAATGGACGGCTCTGGGGAAGACCCAAGATCTTAAAGAAATGATCATGATTGAGCAATTGAGAGAGTCCATGGCTCCAGACATGAGAAAATTTCTCATGGAACAAGGTGCAGAGAAGTTGGGGGAAATTTTAAATGTTGCTGAGAGGTATCAGGCAGCTCAGGCAGAGGTAAGTGGTGCTAAAAAGAAGCACATAGACAATTTTAAAGCTCCACAGCAATTTAATAAATTTGATAATAGAGAGCAGGGAAATAAAGGTAGGACAAACTTTGAGCGGCCAAGAAATGACTATCGCGACAGAAACTCACAGTTCAATGACCAAAAGTTCAATGAAAGAAAACCGTTGAACCAAGGAAAAAGATGGTGTAAATGGTGCAAGAAGGATAACCATAACACCGAATTTTGTAGAAGGAAACCTTCAAACATTGCTGCAATGAAGTCGGGGACGCGAAGATTAAAGGTTAATCCTAATGGACAACAGGAACCTTATCACCCCCCAGTTTGTGAGGATGTTATTTGTAATGGGGTCACCATAAGGTGCCTTTATGATACAGGTTTGGATTATGATTCAGTTGTGAAGTCTAGCCTAGTGGACCCAAGTCAGTATACCACAGAAACAGTGGAAATACAAGGGGCGACTAAGGACATACCACTCATGACACTTCCCATCGCAAGGATAACGGTGAAAACTCGCTATGTGGAGGGAGAAATCAGAGCAGCAGTGATAGATGAACCAATCTACCCTCTGATATTGGGGTGTAGATACGTCTTCTTGGGGAATCCCGAGAAACCTGTGATCATGGCGACAGTGCAGACCAGGTCACAGAAGAAGGAGGAAGAAGGTGAACCTATAAATGCTCATCCAGAGGAGATGAGGAAGGCGCAGGCTGAGGATAGGACACTCAAGCCCTGTTTTAAAAAATTGCCCAAATGCCACACACCTCCGAGCAAGGGGGAATATTTCATGAAGAACAAACTCTTATACAGGAAGGCCGGAACTGGAACAAATGGTCACAACCAGCTGGTTCTTCCCACTTCATATAGAGATAAAGTGATGGAACTCGGGCATGCGATTCCCTTCAGTGGTCACATGGGGATCAGCGCCACAGGACAGCGTATAGCTTGTCATTACTTCTGGCCAGGGATAACGGAGGATATAAAAAGATATGTCAAATCCTGCCCAGAATGTCAAAGGGTAGCTCCAAAGCACTGGACTGCTCCTGCAACTCTAGGGGAAATGCCCATAGTGGGAACACCTTTTGAGAGGGTTTTGCAGTGGATATTGTAGGACCTCTCACTCGGACCAAGAGGAGGAACAGTTACATCCTTACTCTGGTGGACACTTGTTCTATGTGGGGAGAGGCGGTAGCCCTGCCATCAATTGATTCAAAACATGTAGCAGAGGCACTACTTACAATATTTACCCGATTAGGATTCCCGCATCAAATCTTGACGGATAATGGTTCTCAGTTCAAGGGGAAACTAACGGAAGAAGTTTTTAAGCTATTTCAAGCCAGACACTTTCATTGTAGTCCGTACCATCCACAAGGGAACGGCCAGGTAGAGAGGTTCAACGGGACTCTCATTTCTATCCTGAGAAAGCTGGCACACGAAAAACCGGATCTGTGGGATCAATTCCTGCCCGCCGCATTGTTTGCGTACCGGGAGGTACCACATAGTTCAACCGGGATGGCTCCCTCAACTCTGCTATTTGGGAGGCCAATAAAAGGTCCATTAGAAGCCCTATTAAGGACCTGGACAGATGAGAAGGCGGAAGAGACTGTTACCTCATCGTATCAATACGTGAACGAACTGACCACTCGTTTGAAAGCTGGATGGAAACTGGCAAATGATAATTTGAAGCAAGCCAGGAAGAAACATGCAGCATATTTTAATAGGAAGGCAAAGGACAGGGAACTGGCAGTCGGAGAGAAGGTGCTGCTTCTACTACCCGGAAGCCAGAATAAATTACAAATTGGTTGGCAAGGTCCATATATGGTTCTAGAGAAGGTGTCTAGAACAAACTATAAAATTGACAAAAAGGGGAAGGAGAAAGTTTATCATGTAAACCTGTTAAAGAAGTATCTGGACAGACCACTCCAGGAAAGCACCCCCTTATTGACCTTGGCTATTGCAACCCAGATGCAAAAAAGAACCACTCACCTCACATGAATACCCATTACATCCTTGTGAAACCGCAGCACAGGTAAAAGTCAGTAAGCACCTGACTAAAAACCAGAGGGAGAGAGTTCAACAGGTTCTGGAGGAACATACAGATGTATTAACAGATAAACCAGGCCATACAAATTTGCTACAGTATGACATGAAACTGGTAGACTCAAACCCAATCTGTATGAGAGCCTATTCTATTCCGTTCGCGAAGGAGAAGGCATTGAAGGAAGAAATAGAGTATTTGTTGAAGGAGGGGATTATTTCGCACAGTGAATCATCTTTTAGTTCTAGTGTCGTTTTGTTGAGAAAACCGTCTGGGGAACACAGACTGTGCATAGATTACAGGAAACTGAATGCTGTCACAGAAGGACAAGTGGATCCATTACCAGACACAAAACAGTTATTTGCCAGACTGAACAAGGCAAAATACTTTTCAAAGGTGGATCTTAGTAAAGGCTATTACCAGATCCCAGTGAAGCCTGAAGTGAGACCTTATTTGGCTTTTAGCACTTCGGATGGACATTATGAATTCAATATGCTACCATTCGGACTGAAAAATGCTCCGAGTGTGTTTTCAAGGATGATGCGCAAATTGTTGGATCCCCTGAATAACCCATGTATCACGAATTTCATGGATGATATTCTCGTCGCCACAGAGACATTTGAAGAACACATTGAAGCTCTTGAGATGTTGTTTGATAGACTTCGGGAGGCGAACTTAACTGCTAGGCCAACAAAATGTTGTATTGGATGCAAAGAGTTGGAATTCTTGGGACACACTGTATATCAGGGTAATATGACCCCTGATCCTAAGAACTTGGAAAAACTGCAGAGAGCACCTAGGCCGCAAACAAAAAAGGACGTGCGATCATTTGTGTCGTTATGCGGATTTTATCAGAAATACATCAAGAATTTTAACGCTATTTGTGCTCCTCTGACTGATCTGACTCGCAAGGGACTTCCAGATAAAATTATTTGGACTGCACAATGTGAACTAGCGTTCCAAGAGTTAAAGGAAAAACTCACTAGCAAGCCTATTCTCAAACTGCCTGATTTGACACAGGACTTTGTCTTAAGAACCGATGCAAGTAATGTAGGACTAGGAGGGGCTTTGTTGCAAAGATCATCTTCACCTGATGGGGAACTGAAACCAGTCGCTTATGCAAGCCGTAAATTGAATGTCGGTGCAGATTTCCTCAGTCGGCACCCCTGTGATCAAAATTAGAGTAGTGGCAGACGTGAGGAGTAATTTTACCTATGTGTATCGCTGGTTTTGGAACTTGCCATAGGCATGTTTTCAAGTGGGGAGATGTGTAGTGAAATTGACAGAGATACAACGGTAAAATACCTCCAAAGATAACATGTAAGGATAAAAACATAATGCGTAGGCTGCTGATAGTACATGATCGCCCAGACCGCGGGTCATCACCCTCCATAAAAATTGACTTGCTAGACAGGAGGGGAACGGCGGATAAAAAGGAAAAAATATGACTGGAAAGATTGCGTGAGACTAGAAAGGCTAAGGAGACGCAATTGGTGGAGGGGAGGGGGGGGGGGGGGGGGGGGGGGGGGGGTGGGGGGGGGGGGGGGAAACGGAGAAAAGTCACGTTTCCCAAGTTGACATAAAGTAAGGAACCCGACAGAAGGGACCTTGGATATGTTACCCCCCAGTCATTTATTGGTCGCTTTTGCGATACCAAGCCTTTGATTTGAATTCAGCGGCAGAACGCAGATGTTTGGAATATTACAAAAATTAAAAAGTAACTTTTTCGTAATATTAATGTTAGGAATATAAAAATTAGCTGGCCGGATGGCCCATTCTGAGCAGTGAACTAATATGTTCTTAATTTTACAGACGGATAGATAATATTGAAGATAATGACAAAAGACAGTGTTGTTCACATCAGCGACAGACTGTATGGAATAAAAAGTGTCGCTATTTGCACAAAAAAAACACGACCTTGAGACGCAGGTGTTCAAATCTACTTAGTAGGGAAGCGAAGGGACATTGGTGGGAGCTGTGTCTAAATATAACTTTTAACGACAAAATTTTGGAGGGGAGAGAAAGGTTGGTTCAAAAATCAAGTACGTTTTAAAAAAAAACAAGTAGAGACGGACAGACTAACAGATAAACATCCATACTTGACTGAAGCATGACTGAAATGACTTTAGGGTAGGAAATTTGAATTTGAAATAAACCTAGGCTGTGATTGGCCACAGACAATCATTTTATCGGCGCTCAGACGAGAAGTGGGGCCATTCCTCAATAGTTGTTCGATGATAGACACAGTATTTTAAAGTGTGGTGATTTCCAAATGAAAGAAAGTGAAATAAGTTCAGGGACGCCATACTATAGCCAGCAGCTCAGCTGAGTTTTGCTAGCATTTCTGTGTTCTTTATTCATAATCTGGTAAGATTGAAATTATTTCTTTGTATATTTTGAATATTGTTTAATGTTCGAGGGATTTGATACTGCCATATCATAATCTAGCCTTACAAACAAGTAGGGATTTGCTCTAGACCCCCCGCCCAAGTCAGGGTCTAGGGACCAACAATATACATAAACTCCAGCAAGGGTTAGGAAGACAGATCAAGTGTTGAGAATAATGAAACATATTACCTATCCACTTTTAGGGAAGGAAACTAATAAATATTTTTCAGAATCTATAGTCTGGGAGGACCTATCTGATGTAAAACCACCATGGTAAATGTGCTGTTTGGTCAGAGAGATCTGACCTGTCTGTATGATGTGGTTGTTGTGTCCGTGTTGTGTCCAGACGTGGGTAGAGAATAGAATTTTGACACATAGCCAATACTTTGATTGCAGAGCTGTGAGTTTCAGTTGTCAACAAGGCGGTGTCCATTCAGTTGGTGATTTTACTCGAGTGTATCTGTGCAGTACGTTGTGACAGAGACCACTATTATTGCCCGCCAGCACGGAGAGGTGGGACCACCAGATTTCAGCACCAGAGCTACATATGCAAGTTGAGTGAGCCTCTGGTCTGCTGGAAGTTCACCAACGCCTTTTAGTTACTAATACCCCATAAAATTCCTGTAATTTACTGGACACTGTGTAGTCAATATAGACAGGTGTGATGAGGCCACCCAAACAGCACAAGCATTAACTATCCTCCCAAGTAGATGACTACTAGAACATTTTAATAAAACTAACTAGTCTAGTACTTATATATGTACACTCTTGCATTTATTATGTAATATTCCATGCATTTCTTTCATAATTTTTAAATCCCTTTTTTAAAAAAAAGTTCTGGTCAACATAAAACTTGATCCAGAACAAATAAATGTAATATAATTCTATCAAAAATTTTACACTCTTGAGTTAGTTCAGTGTATTATAATATTTGTTAAATATTATTAGTCTGCTTAAATATCTGTGGGTGTATCTATAACTATCACACCACATTACATATCATTACCCTAGACATTTTACATAGCTACATTCATTAAGAAAAAAAATTGAGTGTGAGGTCGTAGTGGTAGCAAGAAAGGCCTTCTGACAATTCACAACTACATTTTATCTCAGGAGCCTTCACAGCTGGCCTCATACATTACATTTAGTAATATCACCATCATACAATACCATCAAACCCACTACAACAGCAATGAATACATATTGTTATTTGAAAAGTTATCAGTGACTCCTTTAAGATATCCTTGTAGAGTGTTTTATGTATGTGAGTGTCACAGTGTTGTCAAGTGTGGTGGAATAAATTAAATTGTTTATCTGTCTGTTGTTGTTATGACTTACACTTCATCATACACATACCCTAGACATCCAACGTAGTCATCACACTATTCCAGAATAATTCTGACTGAGATATATATATATGTGGCAGCAAGTAAGGTTATCTATAATACACTACTCTTATTAGATATAGATACCTTCACAGCTGATCTCAGTCAGTACACTAAGTCCCCTATAAATATTTATAACATCCCACTTCACCACAATATATATATATATATATATATATATAAACAGGGTGTCCATAAAAGATTGTACCCTTTTCAAAAAACTTATTCTCGGCCCCATGACGTGGTACGAGATGCTTTCTATCACAAAAGTAAGATAATCTCTGCAAGTTTTTAAGCATACCTTAAAGGTAAGGTATGCTTAAAAACTTTATATATATATATATACTCACACACACAAGTATATAAAATCAGTCTAACATTTCGATATCCTTATAATCTAGGACAGTGATCTCAACGTGGGCCATGCCCTATTTCTTTCTTGGGGGCCACAGCAAGATGGTAAAGTACACAGTTAACAGCGACTATAAGGGGGCTACAGAAGTAAATAAGGCTCTGAAGGGTGCCATGAGCAAACAACGGTTGAGAACGGTTGTTTACCTAAAACACAGGCAGTCCCCGGTTTACGAAGGAGTTCCGTTCTTACGTCTGTCTGTAAGTCGAATTTATACGTAATTCGGAATAGTTATGGACGGTTCGTATCTAGCGTCAGTTAGTCAAATGTTTGTCTTAGTATATAGTATATATTTTACCTTTCTATGCTTAAAAAAATATTAAAGAAACACTTCTTAAACGGTTTAGATAGAAAAAAAATGAAAAAGATAATGATTAAAGGTTAACACTTACTCTCGTTCCTATTGATGTCTTGCATATCGGAAGAGGCATTCTTGATTAATAATTGAGATAACATTAATTGGATGATGCGGAAGAAGATGGAGAGATGGCTATTGTTAAAGATGATGGGCCTAGTGTTGGAGAGGATGGACCTGGTGCTGGAGAGGGTGGACCTGGTGCTGGAGAGTCAGGGTTTGATTCTGCTGCTAGAGAGTGGGGTTTTACTTCTGGAGTCAGTCTCTTGAAATAAAATCAAGGGAGGTTTGAACAGAGCTTTTCTTTTTCTCATCATAAATGGCCTTACAGCAACTGAGGCCGTCTGTAACTGTCCTGTAAACTTTGGTGAACCTCTCTGCATTAGGATCTTGCTCCTCTAAAGTTGCCGTCCCTGCTTCAACGGCTTCTAACTTCGTCAAAAACGTCTTGGGTTCTGGCGTGTCACCTCTTTCCGATCGCTTTATTATTTCCACTTTATTTTCAATCGTGATCGTTTTCCTTTTCTTTGATGCATCACCATCACTTGCATCGGATTTACGCTTTGGGGGTATTGTTACAGGGGTAAACTCAAGAAAGTTAAACCGAATAACACACACAACGCAGTGTTAACCGCAACGTGATCCATTAAAATGGCGACGGCGTTGTCCTTCCTCGAGCCAACGAACCGCTGAAGACGCACAATGTTTTGATGCGCGTCGCAAAGTACTGTAGTGCGCCCGTTCGTTATTACGAACCATTGTATGTAACTCGAATTTTTAATATACGAGATAAATTTAAAAGCGAATAGTTAAATCAATTGCCCAGGCTACAGATGTTACACAAATCCTTGTGGGCCTGGCAGACGAGGACAAGATATATATGTGGAACATAAACTCACTCATACATGGCTGGATACAAGTTCCAAAACTAGTCAAGATACGGAATTGCAGGGTATTGCCTTGAATACAGGCGGTCAGGAATGACGAGTTTACAGTTTATATACTCGCGTATTCCAGAAGAGGGTAGTTTGAATTTCCTGGCAGAATTGTCTGAAGAACCTAATACAACGTGTTTAATTTTGAGTAGATGACTACTTCCTGCATTGACTCGATGACTAACTGAATTTGGTTCAGGCAATAAGCTTTTGAGTGAATTGAACTTGGTATATATGGGCGAATAACGTTGTGAGTGCCCGAACTTTATATATATATATATATATATATATATATATATATATATATATATATATATATATATATATATATATATATATATATATATATATATATATATATATATATATATATATATATATATATATATATATATATATATATATCGATCGACGAATAAGCTTGTGAATCAATCATTCAATCAATACCCTGTAGCTCCCCGAGGAGCATAGGCCTTCAACAAACACATGCCAAGTCTTCCTGTCCCGTGCCATCCGCTCAAGTTCTTTCCATGTTTTCCTGATCATTTTCACCTCTATCCAGCTCTCCTCTCCATGTGTTTTTGGTCTACCTCTGCCTCTCTTTCCCTGTGGATTCCAGAACAAGGACTGCCTTGTAATGCTATCATCAGGTTTCCTCAATGTGTGTTCTATCCATCGCCAGCATCTTCTTCTCAGCTCTTGTTCCACCGGCACTTGTCTTGTTCTTGTCATCAATTCCACATTTGTGACTTTGTCATACCATTTCAGTCCTATTCTACGCAAGCACCTGTTTATAAAAGTGTGTAGCTTTTTAGTTGTTGTTTTTGTTGCCGCCGTAGCATAGTGGTTAGTGCATTGGCTTCCTAGCTCAGTGGTCTATGGTTCGATCACCAGATGATGTGGGATTTTTTTAGGCCGCAAACGACTCCTGGGTCGACCCAGCCCCAATTATGTACCAGAGCAACTTCTGGGAAGGTTAAGGCGGCCAGCGTGATGCTAACCACATCACCCCTAGTGTGCCGATGTTCAAGAAAATATGGGCCTAACACCATATTCCCAATATGACTCAATGGGCGTGTAACGGGATCCTTTACCTCCTCCTTTTTGTTGCTCTCCATGTCTCAGAGCCATACAATAGGACTGACTTGACGTTTGAGTTGAAGATTCTTATTTTCGTGTTGGGCTTGATTTCTCTTGGCCTCCAAATGTTTCCCAATGCAATGAAAGCGCCTCTTGCTTTTTGTATTCTTATTTTGATATCGGTGTCTGTCCCTCCAACTTTGTCTATATTACTACCAAGATATGTGTACGATTCTACATCCTTTAGTGGTGTTTCTTCAAGTTCAATCTTGTTATCATTTCTTGCATTTATTCTCATAATCTTTGTCTTTTCCCTGTGTATTTTCAGGCCCACTTGTTGTGACCTCTCATCGAGAATTTTCATTTTCTCTTGCATCTGATTATGGTTATGGGACAGAAGAGCCAAGTCATCTGCAAAATCCAGATCATCAAGCTGTTTAGTCAGATTCCACTGGATTTCATTTCTGTTGTGTGATGTCGATGTTTTCATAACCCAATCTATTGCTAGTAAGAGAAGAAATAGAGACAAGAGGCATCCCTGTCTCACTCCCGTTCTTATCCTAAACGGTTCTGTAAGTTGTCCTTCATGAAGAACTCTGCATGTCATGTCTTCATATGTCTTCCTTATTAAGTTAATGATCTTCATCGGAACTCCATAATGCCTCATCCGTTTCCAAAGTGATTCTCTGTCTACACTGTCAAATGCCTTTTCATAGTCCACGAAAAGCGGTGAATTCCATTCCAGACTTTGTTCAACTATTATTCTCAATGTGGCTATCTGGTCTGTACAGGATTTGTTTTGTCGAAAACCTGCTTGTTCATCTCTCAGTTGCTTGTCTATGGACTCTTTTAATCTCTCAAGGATGATTCTGTTTAAAACTTTTCCTGGCACTGATAGTAACATTATTCCTCTATAATTTGTGCACTCTTGTAAATTTCCCTTCTTAGGCAACCTGACCAGATAACCTTCCTTCCATTCTGCTGGAACTTCCTCTCTTCCAGACTTTGCCAAGTTGTTTGTAAAATATCTCTGTAGAGGTATCAATATCTGTTTTGATGACCTCTGCTGGAATGCCATCCGGACCAGTTGCTTTTCCATCTTTCAGAAGCTTTACGGTTTTCTTTATTTCTTCTCTAATTGGTCGTTCACAGCTGATTTGTAACTCCTCTTCTGCTGGCTGGATGTCTGGGGAATTAGTTGGAGCTGGTCTATTGAGAAGTTCCTCAAAATGTTCTGTCCAGCTCTTCATTTGTTCTTGTATATTACTAAGCAATTTTCCATTCTTATCTTTAATGAGGCCATTTGCTTGCTTATATTTCCCTGTTAGCTTCTTTGTGTTGTTGTACAGGTCCCTCATATTTCCTTTGGTGCAGCTTCCTCTGCTTTCCTTGCCAACTCTTCAATATACTTCCTCTTGTCTCTTTTGATGTTTCTACTTACTTCTTTGTTTGCTTCTATGTACACTTCATGAGCCTTGGCTTTGGAGCTTCTGGTTTTGCTTCTGTTTACGAGTTAAGGGGCGTTATCTGAATAATACCGATGTTTACATGACATATCCATGTATATTGTGTATAAATTTCATGCTTTTTGAATAAACAGCTCCTGAGAAAAACGATGTGGTGCATTACTTTCTGAACGCCCCTCGTAAAACTGCTTTCTTGTTTTTCCTGTCTTCTATCTTACTAATGGTTTCTGTTGTTATGCATGCTTTGTGCCGATGTTCTCTTTTTCTCAGTACTTCTTCACATGTCTCGTTCCATATATATATTTTTTACTTGTTGCCAGTGGTCTTCCGTATCTGCTTCATTTACCAGCTGTTGGAGTACTTGGTATTTGTTGGATACTGTTATAGAAAACTTTTCTCTTATTTCATGAAAGGCGGAAAAACCGATAGTAATCTTTACAGATGCCCTCTCAGTAATAACAGCGCTGAAGAGCCACCA
This sequence comes from Oreohelix idahoensis, assembly GCA_024509875.1. Lineage (NCBI taxonomy): Eukaryota > Metazoa > Mollusca > Gastropoda > Stylommatophora > Oreohelicidae > Oreohelix > Oreohelix idahoensis. The sequence goes on from JAMPIV010002446.1 coordinate 215,926, forward strand.
TGCTAAAGGATTGAAAGATCTGATAATTTCCCTTGAAAGACTGGCCAAATGCTTCAACAAGTGCACAATCCAGTGGATACCAGCCCATTGCAACATACCAGGAAATGAGGAGGCAGACAAACTTGCTAAGGAAGGAGGTGTCTTACAACAAAATGATATAGAGACAACTTACGCAATGGCAAAGACTACTATAAAGGCTACATTTAAGTCCAAATGGGAAAGAGAGCACCCGGGCCATTTGAAAAATGACGCATATCATCAACTATCCAGGAAAGAACAGGTCATCATTTTTCGGCTATGGACTGGACACAACAGATTGAGATACCATCTGTACCACAAATACAAAATTAGTGCAACAGATCTCTGCACCTGCGGTACCAGCCCGATGACAGTCGAACACATGCTGCAGTACTGCCCAACCTACAGTAATCAACGGAGTAGCATATGGCAACAACCCACTTCTGTCAACGAAAAACTGTTTGGCGATGTCGGGAACCTTGAGTTGACTACTACCTTTATTAGAGTCATTAATGTGGAAGTTTGAAGGCGAACGAGGAAGAAGAAGAAGATTTCCTGATTTCTTAGATATCCCATACTGTACTGTTGTCTATAGCTATATACTATTGTAAATTTCTTGAGTTTTAATTTTGTTTTAGCCAACAGAAGATGGTGGTCTGACACCACATCTGCTCCTCTACATACTTTTACTTCATGCAATGATGACCTAAACTTCTTAATTATGCATATGTGATCAATCTGATTCTCAGTTCTGTGGTCTGGTGATATCCATGTTGCTTTATGTATTCTTTTATGTGGAAATATGCTTCCTCCTATAAGCTTGTGAATGCGTGAACTTTATATATAGCGGAAATAAGCTTGTGAGTGCATGAGCTCGATAAACAGATAAATAAAAATAGTGGTCGTTACCTTATATTCTTTAGTTGCCAATCTGTGGCGATTCTTAAGCCACTCCTCGAGCTCCGCCCATCGTCCACTAATTCGGTACCTTCCTTGCGAGTGCCATATTTTTTGCGCTGGCTCGCTAGTCTATGCCCGTCAGTCTGTGAAATGGGCAGGATCTCGAAACAAATCCACAGACGTTAAAAAAATTGCCTTCATTGACCATCTGAGAGGAATAGTCTGTCCCTAGGTCAACGAGGGTTATATCTCTGAAGATTATCTCCCTCTTGTAAGAGACTGCTGGCGCTCCGTTTTTTGTCTTGCTGTTGTTTGATCCCAAGAGACTTCTTCTATTTCGCTGTCACAGAATTGGATCGTTCTGTTTTTCGTATTCTCTCTCTCTCTCTCTCTCTCTCTCTCTCTCTCTCTCTCTCTCTCTCTCTCTCTCTCTCTCTCTCTCCCCCATTCTCTACTATTTCTCATTTTCATACCCCAGAAATATGTACTGCGGTCACTGTTTACATTTACATTTTTACCTTCAATTCATGTCAGGTCAAGGCGTAATCGACCATCCCGAAAGATTAATTGAATCACTTAACGTGATAATAATCAGTTTGACTCCATGTAAGGTGAACTTGAAATACGGGTTTAGTTCCATAACCACGTCTGTCTAGACGGGCAAACGGATCTGTATCGCTCCAGCGTTAAGGCAAGCGATCGTGGGTGTCTGATCAGCTATGTACTCAGACCTCCGAAATTACCTGTGATAATAAGTACAGATAATCTCAATCTTGGGAGACATTTTAAAAAGTTTGATAATAGTGAACATGACCGATAATCGGCGGAAATGACAACTCCTTATATGGAAAGTGACCGTTTGAATTTCACAAACGTATGAGTCATGCAGAAAATTCCATGAGGAACGTTGTTATAACATGTACTTTGAATGCTATTAGCTGGCATTTGGGATGTTAATATACATTCGTTCTGATTGGAAAGTTTGTCGGAAACGCCATGCAGAAGCTTGGACCAAAAGCTGCGATATAACGTAGCACATTTTAGACATACGACACTGCCTTCCAGAATCGTCAGAGTAGACAGCTCGGACTAAAGCCAGAAACGAATAGAAGTAAGGATTCTGACCTTATAGGACCGGACATATTGGAGCACCTTTGAAGACTACAGCAAGAAAACTCTCCATGTTACGGAAACCAGACTCCTACAGTACCTACTTACAAGTCACAGAGGGATTCTAAATAGAAATAATACCGCAGACGTGTGTTCGAGACATCTGTGTCAAGTTGTCAAGACTATTCTACTGAGCAAGAAGTCTAGAGTTCCCAAAAGTTATTGGGGTGAGTTGTAACATATATTTTACAATTTGAATTTGAAATGTTTGAACTGCTGGTGGTTATACAGGTCCATTCGAGGCTGGCAATCTCAGCATGTAAAAATGATATGTTCACGAACCACCACAGCAAAGCGCTGGTGATTGCTTCATGCAAGTTCTCACAAAAAACCAAAAGCAGAGGTAACCCCAGACTCCAAATGGAGCAAGGAGTGGATAATGATGACATCATGTGTATATATTTATTATCATTTGTAATACGTTATATGTATACTTAGACATGTTCACACAGGCACAAGCCATTGCATTCTCCGCTGAACAGACATACTTTTCGCTCAGGTAAACTGAAAGTAATGGTGAATTCTTATCATATCCACTGAGCTATGCTGAATACTCAGAGGGGATAAAATTGCTGAAAAAAAGAGTCGATGGAAGAGACAGCAGGAAGGCGCCTGATTAGTATCAGAGAACATAAAACTTAGCAGAGGCCTTTGTTTTCCTCTAAAGTTTGTGGTACGAATCTACAAGACCATTTGTGGTACCAGTCTACGATACCAGTTTGGAAGACAATTTCTGTGGTTCATAGCTTGTAGTCGACACGAGACGCCTACCTTCAACGGCCTGTGAATATACTCGCAATTGACCACAGGAGCGGTTGTCGCAGAGTGAAGAAATTTGCCTATTTGAAATTTTCTGTCCATCCTGTATATTGCTTTATTTTTTGTCTATCCTAAGTTTCTGAAAAAATGTTTCTCACGCACCTTAACTCAGGTGAAGCTACGGTCAACTAGCGTTCATGTTTTTTTAGGTTTTTCCAGACTCGGCTTTCTAGATTTATGGCCTGTCTTTTTTCCCATTGTTAACACGTACAGTCGTGACATTCAATATGCAAACTAATTTGCGGCTTTTAAAATGTAGCGGATAAATCGAAAATAATTCTTTCTTTCTTTAAGAAACTAGTTTTAGACTTCACTTGGTGATAAGCATACTGTAAGAGAAAGACGCACTTTCTTGTAAAGTAAAAACTGTGCATAGGGAGACTTGAGTTAAACAAACAAAGTGCCCTCTAGTTTAACTTACAGAATATAAAATTCCGGTGCGGGTATGTATTCGCTTTTCCAGTATATAGGAAATTAGCTCAAATATATAGATATGAACTAGATTACTATCATGGTGAGAGTCTAAGTGTATTATATAAATGGGTTTCCTTTATCATGTATGTATCACATATGCTTACGAAAATTCATTTATTTTCACTGCTTGTATTTTAAAGCGATGTTATGTTACAATGTTTGTATCATTCATAATTTCAATGATCATTTTACTTTTCAGTGTTTGTAACATTAATGTATGAGCATATTATTATGAATGCGGGAAGGAATGAACGGTGGAAAGCACAGGAGGATTCTCTAGCGGACCCTCATGTAACTTTGTCTGATAGGGGAGGAAGCAACAATCTTGTTATTGTTTATGTACCTGGACTGGCCAGCTAATTCATTCACAGCAGACAGGAATGTTTAAGAATGGACTGACCTATTTTAGGAACGAGACGCATGCATGTATATCAACATGCCGACGCTGGACACTGCTTAAATTGTTTCTGTTGTAATCTGCATGTTGCAGCAGAAGAGTAGTTACACATGTATTTTTGTTTTGTCTAACAGATTTATGCAGTGCAAGTCTTCTCACGTATTGCTGAAAAGAGGTTACTTTTGGCCAGTGGCCATATAGTCCTCGTCCACCAGTCACAATAATTCCCTTCAATTATTTCAATTGCTTCAATTATTCAAGTATTTCAAGCATTCTCAACACCAAACCTCACCCTACCATACTCCACCCATTTTAACCCTCCATCCCATCTTTGGAAGCAAATTCGTGATCTTTGGATATCGCATCAACGGTGGATGCGTTACACCACTCTTGGATTTATAAAATCGTGTTCAGATTCTGTGCCCTTTGTGGATACCTTATTCGAACAGTGAAGTTAATTTCAAAGTATTGGATTACGTGATATTTTTCCAAGAGAACACCTGGATATAAGTTGTTTCCAACATTCATACCAGAGGAACAAAGGAACAAACATTCATTTACACACAAACAATATTTCACATATTTTCCAGCAAAAGCCTATCAGGACTGCCGGGAACTTTACTTACTTACTTACTTACTTAGTCGTTCCCCTTCTACCGTGAGGTGTAGAGGTTTGGAAGAGAGAGCGCCAGACCATTCTATCAGCTGTCTTCTTCCTGGCCTGGTTCCATTCTAGTCCTCGGTCCTTCAAAGATTGTCTAATGTTGTCCTCCCAGCGGATCTGGGTCGTCCTGGAGGTCTGGATCCCTGGCTCTTTGTTTCCCATGCTTGTCGTGGTAGCCGATCTTCTCCCATTCTGCAGACATGGCCAAACCATCTTAGTTGGGACTGTTCTATTTGGGTCTGCAGCGGATGGGATTTTAGGCCTTGACGGATCGTCTGGTTGCGGACCATGTCTCTTCTTGTTACTTCAACCACTTTCCTCAGATACCTCAATTCTGAGGTTTGGATCTGGCTTTTGTGGGTTGTAGTCATTGCCCACGACTCGCATCCATATGTCAAGACTGGGACATAGGTGGAGCGGTATACAGCCATCTTCGTTTTCTTGCCAACCTCTTTCTTGCTGAGGAATCCACGATTTATGGCCTGAAAAAAGTCTCCCAGCCGCTGCTTTTCGAGTGGCCAACTCTTCTTTGATGCCTCCCTTTCGGTCTATAATAGCTCCGAGATATTTAAAGTGGTCGACCTGCTCCAGGACCTGTTTTCCCAACTTAATCTGATGTTTTCTTTCTTCTCGTGATATCACCATGGATTTTGTTTTAGAGCTGCTTATGACCATCCCTCTCTTCTCCAGCTCTTCCTTCCAGACTTGCAGGTTGGATTGGAGATGTGCCTCTGATTTAGCAATCAGGGCAACATCATCAGCAAATGCCATCTCCGAAATATAGACCTGTCTCATCTTCCAGTACCCCACTGAATACTTTCTTGTTCTCTCCTTACATGCCTTGATGACATCGTCCATAAGGAGTATGAAGAGGTAAGGTGATAGGATATCACCTTGTCTTACACCAGTGGTGGTCCTGAACTCTTCTGACTTATGGTTTGCTGTCCTCACATAATTTCTGCAAGACTTGTAGAAGCTCTGTATAGCATGAATCAGAGGTGCTGGAATATTCTTCCTTGCCAAACAGTCCCAAAGTTTGCTCCAAGGGACCCTGTCAAACGCCTTTTCCAGATCTATGAAACAAAGATGGATCTCACTCTTATACTCAAGGGCCTTTTTCACTCAGCTGTCTGAGTGTGAAGATTAGGTCTTGAGTACTTCGGTTTGCTCGGAATCCGCACTGGACCTCATCCAATTGTGGCTCAGCTAGGCGTCGGAGTCTCTGCTCTAGGATTCTAGAGTAGATTTTACCAGGGACACTGAGAAGGGATATGCCTCTATGGTTTCCACATTGTCGATTGTCACCCTTTTGAAAATTGGTGTTATGATGGCAATCTCCCAATCCTTTGGTATGGTCTTGTTGCACCATGCTGCCTGTAGGACCTTTAAGAGTAATAGGTCGCCTGATGCTCCCATGTACTTAACCATTTCTGGTGTTATACCATCATGCCCTGCTGCTTTGCCCATCTTGATTTTCTCCAGTGCTGCCCTCAGTTCTTCCATCTTTATGTCATCTTCACCATCATTGGTTTTCTCTTCTGTGCTAGTGTTTATTATTTCTGATGCTTCATCATGCTCACCATACAGGAGTTCTGAGAAATATTCTTTCCATCTTTCCATTACTTCCTTCGGGGCAGTAAGCAATTTGCCTTGCTTGTCCTTTATAAATTTGAGAGGGCATTGTTTTTCTTTCCTCATGTTCTTTAGGGTCTTATAGAACAATTTCTGGTTTTCTTGTGCATCTTTTTCTAGCTTTTCTCCAAATTCTTCCCAGGACTTCTGTTTTGCTGCTAGCACTTTGTTCTTTGCTTCTGTTCTGAGTGTCACATATTCTCTATATTTTTCCATTTGTCCTGTTGTGTTTTTTAGCTCCTAAGTATTGTTTCCATGCCATTTTTTTCACTCTTATTTTCTCTTTGACTTCCTCTGTCCACCAAGGTGTCCTCTTTCTCTGGTTCCCAAGTCGGACTTCACCGCATGCTTCTGCAGCAGCTGTCTTTATGATATCCTTGAATTTATTCCAGAGGGTTTCCAAGTCATCAGGTCGTTCTTCTGTGTTGCTCACTGCTGTAGCAATAAGCCCCTGATATCTGGTCTTAATTTCTGGCTCTCTAAGCTTGTAGGTCCTAATGCTCATTTCTCCTGCTCGTTTACTTGGTTTCTTGCGTGATGTTGGGCAGTTCCTAGGCTGAGCAACTCTTTCAGTTGTTCGTTTGATTGTTAGCAGGTAGTGATCACTTCCAATCTCTGGCCCCCTCCAGACTCTTGCATCTCGGACATATCTGAATGAGCTTCTCCGAACAATGGCATAGTCGATCACTGACTTCTCATTCTTGGTTGGTTCACATCTAGTGTATGCATGTATGCGCTTATGGGGGAACTTTGTGTTGTAATGATCAGATTCTGCTCACTGCAGAATCTAAGGAGTCGCTTTCCATTGTCATTGAGAGTATCTTCTCCATATCTTCCGATAACTCCACCCCATCTAGCATGGTCATTTCCAACTCTGGCATTAAAATCTCCGAGCATAATAACTTCATCTAGGCAGTCATCCACTGTCCTTTGAAGCAGCTCGAAGAATTCCTCCTTGACCTCTGCTCTCTCATCCTCATTTGGCCCATACACTATGACCAGGTTGACTATGGTTTCTCCTTCTTTTAGTTTTACAACCATAATGCGCTCCGAGACAAAGTTCCATCCCTTGATACTATCTTTTTGATTTTGGGCCACAATGCAACCCACGCCCCCTTTAGCTCTTTCAGATATGGGTACACCACTGTAGAGCAACGTGTTGCCATCGAGATCTATGACTCCTTGTCCTTTTTTCTTCGTTTCCGTTATAGCCAGGATTTCTAGTTTTGCTTTCCTCATCTCTTCCACCAGCTCCTCTTCCTTCCCATTTATACTTCTTGTATTCCAAGTTCCATAAGTCGTAGTCCGTAGTCCGTTCCAGTTCGTCGCCTTTAGAATCAGTCCGGTTTTCTCTCTTGTAGTTCGCGTAATCATGATTTAAAGCAAACAGGTGATTGGCCTGTTGTGCCTTTGCATGGTGGAGGGGCTGCCTCCTTACGGCCTCCATGCAGGCCGCCCTCCTCCTTTTTCATCCGGGCTTGGGACCGGCATTGGCGGGCCGGGAACTTTACTAACACAATTCATTCATAATCCTTGTTTTCACTATTTGTGTAATAATTTTTTTCTTCTTTAAAATCATCAAATTGTTGTGAGTTTGTTTTCTCGTGATAATCTTTATTATTATGTGCTGTAAAATCCTTATTGGTTTATTTACATTTCTAAATTGAAATAAATTGAGTTAACCTCGATAGGATTGTTCGTTCAGTTCAGACTACCAAATCCTCAATCTAACTTTACTTCTTTACCCTACTATTTGTGAGTGACACAGTGTGTGCAAAAAGAGAAATATTGTCGCCAGAGAAAACAAGAAGAGCTGTGTGTGTGGTTTTCTTAGTGGAGAACTCACTGACTCAGCCTGTGCCTTCTGTCTATCTCTCTTGCACATCACTATCACACGTCCGTGTGCACTATTGTCCATCACGCCTATACAGCTGTCAAGCTTTACCTACTATTAATTATATTTTCATGCGACAATTATTGGGGATCTCGTCCTTGGATTTGAATTTCTGGATTCTTATTTCACAGTGACTACAGGGAATCTTGTCTTTAAATTGTTCTGCAGAAACTGTAAGGAATCTTGAACTATTAGTCTATACTGTGGATTATAATTTTATAACGCCCTAGACAACGAAACTTCTGGTAGTATCTGAACAGAACAATTATAATTTTAAAGTAACAGAACGTTGCTGTCACTAAGTTAATTCAGGGTTGGGTTATTTAATTACGTTAAATAGTTAACTAAGGTAATTAAGTGGTACATTTAACAGGCAGTAGTGTGTGTATGTGTGTGGGATATTGAAGGGAATTATTTATACTTGAGTATTGCTCAAGTGATGAGACCTTAATTCAGCAGAAATAAGGGATTGTCAAAATTTCAATTATACTAAACTTCCATTAACGAGTTACATTACTTCATAGAATTAATAGTACTCCCAGGGGCTTAGTAAATTGATTATCAGTTAGTTGTATTGGTTTGTTGTATTACAATACTTCATAGAAATATTAGTAATACCCAGAAACTAGTGTAACATACTGGGAGAGTGTAACAACCTGCACAGAAATATAGAAAATGACTGATTTACTAAAACTAAGGATGGGTCTTTTAAAATACACTAAAGAGGTTGGAATGAGTGAAGTAGAAGGTAATGCATTTATAGAGGCCGAAATAGAAAAACAAAGAGAAGCAACAGAAAGGGAAATGATACGGGCTCATGAGTTCCGGCTCAGAGAACTAGAGGTTCAAAATCGTCCAGCTTCTCGTACTAACGCTTCATCACCTGACAACGCCTCTGCTGGTCTAGCACCCAACTCACCGGCAATGACTTTCCCGATGGAAATATTTTGCGAGCGAAATGAACAAATTGATCTGTTCTTAGATAGATATGAGCGAACTGCTTCATTGTATGGCCTGCCCAAAAGCATGTGAAATCTTAAACTTTCTCAAGGATTAAGAAGGACGGCTTACGAAGTTTTTACAAAATTAACCGCAGCAGAACAGAACGATTATGACGCTCTCAAGCAAGCACTGTCACGGCGTTTTCAGCTTACAGCCGACCATTACCGAAAGCGTTTTCGCCGATCTCACAAAGAAGGAGGAGAAACATTTGGCCAATTTGCTGCTAGGATTGAATCATATCTCGAGAAGTGGCGCGATTTGGGAAAATTTCCTAAGACTTACGAAGGATTACATGAACTCTTCCTTGTAGAACAAATCAAGGAAACAATGTCACCTGAGATGAGAAAGTTCCTAGTGGAGCACGAGGCAGACCGACTCGAACCAATCCTTACGTTAGCAGAAAGGTTTCAAAATGCTATAGCAGAGACTCAAACCTTCAAACGGAAACCTGCTGAACTTCAACCTAAACCAATCACCCAGCCCACTCAAAATCAGCGATCACAGGTAAACGCTCCAACGCAGGATACACGCAGAGACCGGTCAACTAACTCAAACACGAAAAATGCACAGGAAAACCAACCTTACTTCATTAGGAGGGAGAAGAAATATTGTCATCATTGTAAGCAGAGCTCGCACAATACAAAAGAATGTAGAAATCGGCCCAGCCCGCACTTGGCGGCGTGTTTACAAGCAGACGCACCAGAACAACGTCAGGTCAAAACAAAATGGAGTAAACCAGAACGGAATTCTGTAACGGATCAGATTATTGCAAACGGGAAATTTGTGCGCTGTCTTTATGACACAGGATTACAGTTTGACTGTATAATCGCTTCACATTTGGTCACACCTGAGCAGATAACCTCGGAGACAGTAGATCTGTGTGGAGCCGTGAAAGGAGACACTCCTATGACATTGAAAATAGCAAAAGTTTATTTTGATTCAAAATTTGTTAAAGGATGGATTCGAGCTGCCATTATGGAGAATCCAATCTATGACGTAATTCTTGGATGTCGCTATGTGTTCTTGGGGGAACCAAGAAAACCTCTGATAGCTGCAGCAGTAACTACAAGAGGTCAGGCGAGGACAGAACAGGAACCAGGACCAGTGACAAACCTGCTACCACGGGAATTGAAGGATGCTCAACACAAGGATCCAACACTGGGACCATGTTTTAAGAAACTGCCACTTGCCAGTAACCCGTTGAAAAAGGGAAACTTTTATTCAAAATCGGGATTACTATACCGTAGGTCGGGCAACACTGGACAAGAACATAGCCAGTTGGTTGTTCCAACTACTTACAGGTCACAAATTTTAGAGATGGGACACGCTCTTCCTTTTAGTGGCCACATGGGACAAAATGCTACCATGCAAAGAATAGCAGCGCACTATTACTGGCCTGGAATGAACGGGGACATCATCCGATTTGTGAAATCCTGTGCGCAGTGCCAAAGGGTGGCACCAAGGCACTGGACACCCCTGCTCCATAGGGGGAAATGCCTATTGTCGGTACTCCATTCGAAAGAGTAGCTGTAGATATAGTAGGCCCACTCTTAAGAACAAAGCGGAGAAATTGCTGTATTTTGACTCTAGTCGACACCTGTACTATGTGGTCAGAAGCAGTGGCGCTCCCTTCTTCTGATTCTGTGCATGTCGCAGAAGCACTTGTGAGTATTTTCACAAGGCTCGGATTTCCACAGCAAATACTCACGGATAACGGATCACAATTTAGAGGACATCTGATGGAAGAAGTCTTTAAGATCTTCCATACTCAGCATATCCACACCTCACCCTATAATCCTCAAGCAAACGGACAGGTAGAGAGATATAACGGGACCCTCATCACCATGCTGCGAAAATTAGCACAAGAAAGACCCGAAAACTGGGACTTATTCTTGCCGGCTGCCTTATTTGCCTATAGGGAAGTGCCGCATGCCTCCACTGGTCTACCTCCTGCAACATTATTATTTGGACGGCCAATAAAGGGACCCCTGGAAGCATTGCTTAGGTCTTTAACCGACCAGAAAGCAGACGAATCTGTTGTATCTGCATCAAAGTATGTGCAAGAACTTAAGGAACGGTTAAAGATAGGCTGGGAATTATCCAACACTAACCTCCGACAAGCTCGTGCCAAGCATGCAAAACGGTACAATAAGACTGCGAAGGAAAGCGTACTACAACCTGGAGAGAAAGTACTGCTTTTACTCCCAACAGGGAATAACAAACTTCAGATAGGATGGCAGGGACCATTTGAAGTACTCGAGAAAATCTCTCGAACAAACTACAAAATCTCCATACGAGGGAAGGAAAAGTTTTATCATGTTAACTTACTTAAAAAGTACATGGAACGCCTCGCTGCTCCTCAAGCACATCTCCTGACTTTAGCGGTCGCAATAGAAGCGGATAATGACTCCCATGATTATGCTGAGTACCTGCTAAAACAAGAAGAATCACACACGGATGTGAAGCTCTGTGAAACATTAACTGAATCGCAACAGCATGATGTAAGACAACTGTTGGCTGAATATTCAGAAGTGCTCACCGATAAACCGGGACTAACCAACCTCTTGGAGTTTGATATAAAAGTGTTAGATCCTAAGCCTGTCAGTACAAAGACTTACCCAGTCTCATACGCTAAAGCCAATGCTTTACGAGAAGAGATTGACAAGCTACTGCAAGCTAACATAATATCTGAATCGACATCCCCTTACAGCTCGAGTGTAGTGCTTCTACAGAAACCCAGCGGGGAAACTCGGTTATGCATCGATTATAGGTTACTCAACACTGTAACAGAGTTCCAACCAGAACCATTACCGAGCCCTAATGAACTCTTTACAAAGCTGAGCAGAGCAACCATTTTCGCTATTATCAAATTCCGGTAAAGGAAGAGATTAGACCATTGCTCGCCTTTAGTACCAGTGACGGACATTACACGTTCAATGTAATGCCTTTTGGATTACACAACGCACCTGGAGCTTTTACCCGGATGATGAGAAAACTATTACACCCTTTACAAAGCAACACCATTCATAATTTTATGGATGATATTCTCATCGCAACGGCTACATTTGAAGAACATGAAGAAGCGTTAGCCCTGCTCCTCAGGCGGCTCAAGGAAACTGCTTTAACAGCACGCCCAAGCAAGTGTCTGATTGGATTCAGAGAACTTGAATTTTTAGGACATACGATCACTCATGGTTGCTTGTGGCCAGTAGAGAAAAACGTTGACAAAATCCTAAATGCAAAGCGACCTATAACGAAAAAGGACACTAGGTCGTTTTTGTCACTCTGTGGTTATTATCAACGGTTCATTGAGAACTTTAATAGTTTGACTGCACCGTTGACTGACCTCACAAAGAAAGGTCAACCTGACAAGGTAACATGGACGGCTCAATGTGAGAGCGCCTACACCACACTCAAAGAAAAGCTGACGACGAAGCCCATATTACGCCTCCCTGACCTCACAAAGACCTTTGTGCTAAGAGTAGATGCCAGTAATCTTGGAATAGGATCAACGTTGCTTCAAGCTGATGAAAACTACCCGGAAATGCTTTTTCCCGTGGCCTATGCTAGTCGAAAATTGAACGCTGCAGAACGCAACTATTCAACCATTGAAAAAGAATGCTTGGCTCTAGTGGCGGGAGTAAAAAGGCACCACGAATTTCTTTATGGAGTCTCATTCGTCGTGCAAACGGATCACGCACCCCTCACGTTTCTAGCAGCTTGTAAAAGCCAAAATGCAAAAGTTATGCAATGGGCTCTTTTGCTAAGTGTCTATTCCTTCAGGGTCGAGTACATCCCCGGTCCTGAAAATGTAGGAGCAGATTTTTTAAGCAGACATTCAGTAGAGGAACTCGCTAGTGGTGGGGAAAATAATCTTCTAACGCCAGCAGATAAGAAACGATCTGAGGGAACATCGGAAGAAGGAACAGAGAAGGAACTAATGGACGACGCCGGGAATGATACACAGTAGCCAAATATCATCTCTCTCTGATTTAGTTGGGCAACTAACTTAAGTTCGGGGTATCTGTCGCAGAGTGAAGAAATTTGCCTATTTGAAATTGTCTGTCCATCCTGTATATTGCTTTATTTTCTGTCTATCCTAAGTTTCTGAAAAAATGTTTCTCACGCACCTTAACTCAGGTGAAGCTACGGTCAACTAGCGTTCATGTTTGTTAGGTTTTTCCAGACTCGGCTTTCTAGATTTATGGCCTGTCTTCTTTCCCATTGTTAACACGTACAATCGTGACATTCAATATGCAAACTAATTTGCGGCTTTTAAAATGTAGCGGGTAAATCGAAAATAATTCTTTCTTTCTTTAAGAAACTAGTTTTAGACTTCACTTGGTGATAAGCATACTGTAAGAGAAAGACGCACTTTCTTGTAAAGTAAAAACTGTGCATAGGGAGACGAGTTAAACAAACAAAGTGCCCTCTAGTTTAACTTACAGAATATAAAATTCCGGTGCGGGTATGTATTCGCTTTTCCAGTATATAGGAAATTAGCTCAAATATATAGATATGAACTAGATTACTATCATGGTGAGAGTCTAAGTGTATTATATAAATGGGTTTTCTTTATCATGTATGTATCACATATGCTTACGAAAATTCATTTATTTTCACTGCTTGTATTTTAAAGCGATGTTATGTTACAATCTTTGTATCATTCATAATTTCAATGATCATTTTACTTTTCAATGTTTGTAACATTAATGTATGAGCATATTATTATGAATGCGGGAAGGAATGAACGGTGGAAAGCACAGGAGGATTCTCTAGCGGACCCTCATGTAACTTTGTCTGATAGGGGAGGAAGCAACAATCTTGTTATTGTGTATGTACCTGGACTGGCCAGCTAATTCATTCACAGCAGACAGGAATGTTTAAGAATGGACTGACCTATTTTAGGAACGAGACGCATGCATGGATATCAACATGCCGACGCTGGACACTGCTTAAATTGTTTCTGTTGTAATCTGCATGTTGCAGCAGAAGAGTAGTTACACATGTATTTTTGTTTTGTCTAACAGATTTATGCAGTGCAAGTCTTCTCTCGTAGTGCTGAAAAGAGGTTACTTTTGGCCAGTGGCCATATAGTCCTCGTCCACCAGTCACAATAATTCCCTTCAATTATTTCAGTTGCTTCAATTATTCAAGTATTTCAAGCATTCTCAACACCAAACCTCATCCTACCATACTCCACCCATTTCAACCCTCCATCCCATCTTTGGAAGCAAATTCGTGATCTTTGGATATCGCATCAACGGTGGATGCGTTACACCACTCTTGGATTTATAAAATCGTGTTCAGATTCTGTGCCCTTTGTGGATACCTTATTCGAACAGTGAAGTTAATTTCAAAGTATTGGATTACGTGATATTTTTCCAAGAGAACACCTGGATATAAGTTGTTTCCAACATTCATACCAGAGGAACAAAGGAACAAACATTCATTTACACACAAACAGTATTTCACATATTTTCCAGCAAAAGCCTATCAGGACTGCCGGAAACTTTACTAACACAATTCATTCATAATCCTTGTTTTCACTATTTGTGTAATAATTTTTTTCTTCTTTAAAATCATCAAATTGTTGTGAGTTTGTTTTCTCGTGATAATCTTTATTATTATGTGCTGTAAAATCCTTATTGGTTTATTTACATTTCTAAATTGAAATAAATTGAGTTATCCTCGATAGGATTGTTCGTTCAGTTCAGACTACCAAATCCTCAATCTAACTTTACTTCTTTACCCTACTATTTGTGAGTGACACAGTGTGTGCAAAAAGAGAAATATTGTCGCCAGAGAAAACAAGAAGAGCTGTGTGTGTGGTTTTCTTAGTGGAGAACTCACTGACTCAGCCTGTGCCTTCTGTCTATCTCTCTTGCACATCACTATCACACGTCCGTGTGCACTATTGTCCATCACGCCTATACAGCTGTCAAGCTTTACCTACTATTAATTATATTTTCATGCGACAGCGGTTACCTCAGCACTCGCGTTTTTGGGACTTGCCCTCACCACTGACATCGTAGATCGACGGAGCAGTCAGCAGCCAACAGAAACTCTTCATCAGCAGATTGATATCTGACAGCTAAGTTAAACTTATCAGGCCAGAACCAAATTAACACTTTAATCATACATTTCCAGCGAAGTTTCAGTGAAGAAACCAATATTAACTCATCAATCATTTTTTTTAAACCTTTGTTAAAAGATAATTGATCATTAAATTTGTTATGTTTTGTTACAAATTTATAGTTGATTTAATTATTACAGAGAGAAGTGCACACGTATGAACCAGTATTTGCCATAGACGAACGAGCTAATATCGTAACATTTTACTGTTAAATCAGTTTGGGAGCTAAATGAAATACACATTATATCTCTTCAGAAAAGACGGCAGGCAGATAATAAGTTAACTTTACTAAGACAAATTCAGCATTGTTCTTGACTTCTGACTATCTTGTGGACACTAACTCAAGATAGAAGCATCATCATCCTTCTATTTACCAATCTGCCAAGAGTAATGTTGAGTAGATACCTTCAAAGACCCACATTAGATACTTTTGAGTTTTGGTCATTGTTGGACCACTACTGCAAAGCAGGAGAGGCATCCCGTGACATTCGCCATCAAACGTAGACCATCTATTGAGAAGCAAGACTTTCGTGTCTTTCCCAGATGGCTAAATCTCGAAAGTCCTTTGTCTTCAATCGCCACTGGCTGGGCATTCCATTGAATCAAATGTGGGGAGTTTAAACAGAGGATTATGTTATCAAAAAAAAAAAAACGAACTCCCATATCGCTGAATGTGCCGTTCCCAGTGGCATCTATTGAAGCAAGGTGTCATGATAATAGCCCCTTCAGTCATAACTGATTATGGGAATGCCCCCCTGAGGTGACAGCCCTCAGCTGCTTATTTTCCTGGTGTTCCTTTCGACGTTTTTTCCTGTCTTCTGCTTACTGTGAGAGCTTTTCGCCCAATCTGAGGAGGCGCAGTAGAAAGCATCGCCACTTAGTGCGATCGGCAGCTTCATCCTCCCAGGTTGCTGGATTTATGCCCAGTGCCGTCAAGTCTCTCTTGCACACATCTTTGAATCTCAGCTGCGGTCGCCCGAGTGTTCTTTTGCCATCTGCCAAAAAAAGGTGTTACGAATTATAGAGTTACTGGAAAGCGCCGAGACGGGAAAGATTAAAATTAAAATCATATTAGTTTCTTTCTTGCTTACCGATTATCCATGACTCACTTCCTAATAACAGGGTGTACTCTATATAACAGTGTAGAGCTCCACTGACAAAGATTTTATGCATAAAGTACTTTTCAGGTCAAGGAACGTTGCTTTTGCCAAAACTGTAGGAAAGTCATATTTTTTTTTTTTTTTTAACCAGCAGCACTTGGGCTTTCAGCCCTTCGGCCCAATGACATGTCATTGCGAGGCTGGGGAACCTGAGGACTTTCCTTTCAACCCGGTCAGGAGCTTCGCTCCTTCCCATCCACAGAGGGTTTATCACAGGAGCCGTTCAGGCTATTCAGTCAAATTTCCGGCCGTAAACATTTCTTCAAACGCCGACGACCGGGTTTGAACCATGAACACCTGGTCGCCAGTACAACGCCGAAGCCATTACACCAGCGCGGCTCCCAGGAAAGTCATATAACTAGGCTAAAGAAAGATAGATTTTAAACAGGAAATTGATGGTGTGACATTCTGAACTAACAGGGTCAACTTGACAGTTAATTTAATAGACAAGGGGTATTTTATGCTTCGGTGGATTCTAAGGTTGTCCATTCGCCCGTGATTTAGCACCTGCAAATTTATAACAGGAGAGACCAGTTAGACAGATTTATGGACCACTGAGATGAACGCGCACTGAGTTTGACAGTTTCATAGCCTTAGTAAAGACCAGTATTGGATCTCCTGTCACAATTCTAGATCTCGGGACAATACAGTTAATATTAAATTAAAACAGTAAATGGTAGGCACCTGTAAGAAAGAGAACGAAAGAGCTTTATTACAGAGGGTTGAGAATTGGCATAGTAGGCCCATCTAACATTCTGCCCTTCCTTTCTCTCATCTTTTATACTGTATCCATTCATTTTCCTAATTAGAAAGAAAGATACTAGATAACAGAAAAGTAACAGAAGTGTATTCGAACTAGGGACCATCCGAACGGCGCTATCGCCAGCTAAGCACTCCAAAAAATTAATATCCTTGACGGTGGTCATTCTCACTACACTACACGTAACCATAGAATACAGGACTCGAAAATGACCTAGACTTTTATAGACTCTCAATCACTTTCCTACTCATAGGTATAGGCCAAATAACACAAAACAAAGGCCGAAATACTTAAATCGTCTAGTATATCGTAGAATTTCAGAATGGCTTTGGTTGGTTTTAAGGAGCGCATGTGTGAACAGAAATAAGTAGAGCGAAACTCGAGGCCTATGAGTATGTCGTAAGGAATAAACGACAATAGGTAAAATGGTTAGCTCTCACAATAAAGGATGAGAAACTTGAAATGTATACCACAGAACCGAGAGGTTTGACGTGATTTGGCTGTATGCCATGTGCTCCACTGGAGCTGCAGTGTAATTAATGATGGAGGAGTGTGAATTATATATAGGCCTCCAGCAAATTCACGCTAAGCCTTACTGTTCTGTGCCGTTCATTCCAGGTTTTTCCGTCTTTTCTATCCTTTTATTGTCTGTCACCAGTTCCTTTCCCCGTGAGCTTTTTTATCCCGTCTATTTTTCATACGCTAGGTATTCCAAAGCAAGGGCGGTCTTCTAATGCTATTAGATAGTTTCTTCAGTATGTATCCAACATCAGCACCTTCTCCTCACATCTTGTTCCACTCATATGTGTCTGGTTCTTTCCAATAGTTCCACATGAGTGATCTTGTCATAACATCTCAATCATGGTCTGCGCAAACACTCGTTTATGAAAGTATGTACTTCTTAGTTGTCGTTTTAGTTGTTCTTCATGTTATGCTCGTCGTTGATTGCATTATTATCATGTGATTGTAGTGTTTATATATTCAATCAATAAACCAGTCAGTCATTAACCTTCAGCTCCCCACTGAGCATAGGCCTTCAACAAACACATGCCAAGTCCTCCTGTCACTTATCATCAGCTCAAGGTCTTTCCATATCTTTCTCAACATTTTCACGTCTCTACTTCTCTTCTCTGTGTGTTCTTCAGTCTCCCTCTACTTCTCTTCTCTGTGTGTTCTTCAATCTCCCTCTACTTCTCTTCTCCGTGTGTTCTTCAGTCTCCCTCTACTTCTCTTCTCTGTGTGTTCTTCAGTCTCCCTCTACTTCTCTTCTCTGTGTGTTCTTCAATCTCCCTCTACTTCTCTTCTCCGTGTGTTCTTCAGTCTCCCTCCACCTCTCATACTGTGGGGATTTCAGAATAAGGACTGCCTGGTAATATGATATCAACAGATTTCCTCATTTTATGCCAAATCAATCTCCTGAGTCTTCTTGTCATCTCTTATTCCACAGACACTTGTCTGGTTCTTGTCATTAGTCAGTGACCTGGTCGTAACATTTCAATCCCTCAATTCTGCACAAGCACCCATTAACGAGAGTCTGTACACTCTTGGTTATTGTTTTTGTTGTTCTCTGTATTTCAAGAGCCATTCAATAGGACAGACTTGACAACTGAGCTCAGTTGTTCATATTGTCCATTAGACATGTACAGTTTAAATTGTTCACTGCCTGCAAAGATCAAATACTATACCTCAGCTTATTTATTAATGTTTACTTTCCTCTTTGATTTCATTTTGAACCAATGTTTAATTTACGAAACTCAATTTGTATTCATCCTGAAGATCACGTAGTTCCATGTCACCAATATAAAAAAGGCATTAATGTCTGTGTCACGGGAAATCACTCCCCTGGTTCTGCAGTGATGGTCCAACAATGGCCAAAACCTAGAGTATCTACCTTCGCACAAGATTACTCTTGGCAGAGATGCAAATAGAAGGATGATGGTGCTTCTACCTTGAGGGAGTATTCACAAGATATTTAGAAATCAAGAACAATGCTGAATGTGTCTTACCACAGTTAACTTATTATCTGCCCGACAACTTTTGTGAAGAGATATATGGTATGATTTACCTTGTTCAAGCCCCCAACTGATTTAATTCAGAGAAATCTTAATTTAGTAGCTCTGTTTTAAGTGTATTTAAGGTTACTGAGACATATGGGTGCAGAACACTCAAAAGAATTAAATCAATTATAAATGTGTATATATACAAATAACAAATTTAATAATCAATTATATTTAACGGTGTAAAATAAATAATTCTTTAAAAAAAAATGGTTAATCATCACAGGGTGATGTTATGGATATTGAAGGAATTGTCTGAAAGTTCACTTGGCAGCTTTTAAGTTTGTACTTAGCTGCCAGTAAGTTTGTTGGTTTCTGCTCCAGCTGATGTTTTGTTCTTTGCAGGTTATGGACTGATTCGCTCTCGTCACTGGTCAAGTCTGGAGGTTGTGACACGTTCCAAGAAATATCAGAGAGTAATCATGAAGCTGGTCCAGCGTCTAATGATGGGGTCAAGCTTTGACAGCAGGCCACTTATACCACACACTTTGTTCCAGAGATAGCACCCTCAACTGGTACCACCGACTAGCATCATGAGAGAAAAGAAACAAATACCCTCCTGAGTATTAAGTTTCCTGACACACAATCATGTGCCCACCCACCCTTTTCATTCCACCATCCCATCTACTTCAGAACTTAACCCTCTCTGAGCATTAATATTAATCCCAGTGAGCGGAAAACATTCATTACATTTATATTGAATATCTTTACATTTGCACTGGTTGAAAAGGTGAATAATATAATAAGTATGTACATCAGTTCTATCATCATCCACTCCCTGCTCCATATGGATCTTGGGACTACCTCTGCATTTGGTTCTCTATGAGAAACCCGCATAAAGCAGTCACCAGCTCTTGCAAGGGTGGTTCATGAAACCATCATTCTATATGCTGAGGTTGCCAGCCTCATATGACTTGGACATCCATGTGACATATAATGTAAATATAGCCTCAGTAATCCTACAGAAATCCGACCACCTTTGCTTCCCCATTTAGTGTTTATAATTTTGCTACGCAAAAACCACTAATTTCGCTGTCTGTCTGACTCATATTTTGAAGGTTAGCCTATTTTTCCTGTTTTACATGCGCTGATGAGTGTTTACCAACTTTCGCACCTGGCAGTCTTAACAAGGGGAGCGAACCTGGTTTGTTTACCTGAGTTCTCACGCGAGCTGATCTGTCAATCATTGGTCATTAGACAGATGCACGTGGGGAAAAGACCAGATCCTTGAAGAAATACAAGGGCAATAATAGTACTTCCCGATCACCTTTGAGGTCCGTGCATTTCAGGGGACGTAAAGCTTTGATCTGGGGAAACGGACGGAAATCTAAAAGGGGCCCGTTCGCACGGCCCATGTCTTTTGATGTCATTCGGCATCGCGAGTAGAGCGAACAGTAAAATCCTTTATCTCGTAAACGAGGCTCCTTGTTTTTCCCCTGCTATGCCGAAGGTGTGAATTGTCTCATCCTTTAGAGATAATTGCACAAAATCTGCATATAAACGGCGTTCTCTCCAAGTCAGTTATCAGGTCTCTCAGAAAATGTTGGATAATCTGAACGCGTACGCTGGAACCTATGTGAAATAGTGCGTTAATAGCCTTCATGGGGATTTATTCTGATTTCTGGTAATAATAATAAGTTGTGCTTAAGTGTTAAAATGTGTTAAAGTTTTACCATTTCTAACTCACTGTGATTCCCTAGCGTTAAGACTAGTGAAATAGCAAACGCATAGATATTTTCTTACCAGTTGTTCAGTTTAACGTAAAAATCCATCAACCATTTTTTTAGACCAGAAGATACGGTTTAGCTGACTAGGTATAATGCTATGAGTGACGGATAAAGTGCCAGTGTAGAATTCGCATTATATTTCATTGTGTGTAATTTTCTAAATGGCTTGTGTTTAATATCATGTGTCAAAACAATAGACACCGACAATCAACTAGCTAGTAATGACAGGCGATATTTGTTAAGGGTGCGTAGTTATAATTAAATTATAACTGACATTGTGCGCTGATTGTTTACCGGGTCGGGAGGGGGGGGGGGGAAGGCGGCATGCCTAAAACCCAACCTGTACTCGCTAAGCGAAGCACGATAAGATAGGCCATGTGCCTTTAATTTAATTAGGTGACGGAGAGGATAAGAGATCATACCCTTACGCATGATAGAATAGGATATTGGCATTTTGGTTAAATGTTTTTTTTTCTTCCTAATATAGTGCTTGATCAAAACCAGCGGCCAGCGGTTTTCTGTTGTGGTCCTTTCCTTAGTTACTGAAGGAGTAATAGTTGTCATTTTTCCTTGGCGTTCATCCCCAGTACAGGTGTGAACAGGAATTGCCAAGGCAGCAAACTAACATTTTAACTGTAAATTTGAGTTAACTGGACTTACAAAATACCCAGATTGCTTATTCAATTTTATCAGCCCGCTGTGGCAATATACGTAACATTTTTCCCGACTTCTGACAGTCGTTTTTTTCCAAGTGGATTTTATACAGGACATAAGTGATTGATGATGTGGCCACGAATGACAGAGTGAGAGTGAATATTTTCTAGTTAAGGAAACTGTACCATCCTATATTTTCTTTGCAAATACTGTTATTTTACTCGATAGCTTAAGTAGGAACTTTGTTCTTTTCTTTACTGTCTATTCTACAACCTAGTGTTAATCTTTGACCTTTTGGGTTATTAACTTCTTTTGGGATCCTTTTTTTCTGAACAAGGGGGAAGGGCACTTATTGGGTTATCTTCCTATGTCTGTTAACATGATTATATTGATTTCAATATGTTTGATGTTGTAAAGTTTAAGTGATAATAAACTAAACAAGAACTTAACTTGTGTGTTGGTCAGACCCATATCCATTTACCATAGTGTCACGGATTTGACTTAATTTTATTTTACCAACACGTCCCATTTTTCTTACTCTCTTAATGTTTCGGGTTTCCTCGATTTTTCCTACGTGGCCCATTATTCCTCTCTCAGACCCCACCCCGCGGTCTTACTTCGTTCTGGCCTTCATTATAAATTCACACTTGGCCAGTAGTGGTAGATTGTAACAGCGATTGATCTCGAGCGAGAAATAGTTTCTTTGAAGAAGCGGACCACTAGCGGCAGCAAAGGTGAGACAACCCTTTTTTTGATCTGAGTACCCACTTTTATCTCCGATTCAAGGGGAGACAAAACTCACGTTCGTTCTTTGTGGTTGTGGCCCTTGAACGCCGCAGTGAGTGCGAGAATAATATTATGTCTTAGCTGGGAAACTTTCTTGCGGTGGTTGACTTTGATGTAAACTCTAGAATCACTTTTGTCTTACTATTGATTACATTATACGTCGAATATCGGTGGGAACATGCGATGCCAGATGGCCGAATTAGCGTCTCTGGTAGACTATAAATCTGATAGGTTTACTCAGTCAAGCACACTCGTAAAATTTTCCTGCCTGTAGATGGCCAAATGAGACAGGCAGACGTTAACACAAAAACTGGATTGTGTTGCCATTCTCGTCATCTCGGGTTTCAGGATACCGCACTGCTATCGCAGGATTCCAGTCAGGCGAAGAACGTCACATTCTCTTCGATCTCGCGGTTTTTCTGAAAGCAATTAGCACCACGAGTTGTCACCCCTACCTGAAAATACAACCCTTTGTACCATCCCTCTAATGGGAAATAAGCTTACGCAGTGTTTAAAGAGCCAAAGCAAAATCTGGAATTGAATTTGGCAGTAGTGGTTTCCTACTCACCTCTTTATCACCACTCAGAACATTGCGGCTTCCAACGTATCTATCAGCGCAGCATCTTCAGCAGAATTGAAGATACCAGACTTTGTGCTTAAACAGATCACTCAGTCAGAATTAAATTCAAGCCAGCCAAACCGGATTTAATACCAAGTACGCAGGCCTAAATTTCTCACGCGCTCGATAATAGCGCCGTGGACCGTTTGTCCTAAAGTGACCTCATCTTGTGTGTGTTTCTGGTCATCCAAAACCCCGCACGCATTAGCGGTCATCCGGATATAGACAGAGTATCTACAACCTATCTCGTGATTAGTGTGTAAACGGTGCATGGATAGCACCTACAGCGGATTTATATTGTAATTCTTCATCTATAGGATGATATACATATAACGACACTAACTGGAGCTAATGCATTTGGTCCCACAAAAGCGGACAGATTGGAACTCTGTTTATTCATTTCTCGATGTTCTACAGGTTTTATGTTGGTAGTTCGTGTGCTCGTTGGTGTGTAATGGCATATTTGTAAACTTGATGTGATTATTGATGTTTTATTATGTTGTTGTGCTGATATTTCCATATATTTTCTTCCTTCAAGAACCTTTAATAGATTTTACTCATTTATTAACGCGTTGTTCACGACCCTTTCATCCATACTTAATATTACAAGCTCTTACTATAGTCTCTATTTTTGACAAGAGAAAAGAGAGAGAGAGTGGATGGTGCTTAGACTATTTAAGTGTGTTGAGGCTTGGAGAGAGATAACTTTAGTGAATCCTCTTCCTTCAAGTTCACCCTATTTACACAATATCTATGTGTAATCTATAATTTTGTCAGTTCACTCTCATTGTCGATTTCACTACAGTTGTCTAACTCGACAAATACTCTGACACTTTAACTCATCCACGACACATAGTTTCACGTTTGTGTGTCTTGTTGTCACATAATTGTGTGTGTGTGAGTAGTAAACTTATAATTATACTTATAGGGAGGTTTGACAGATCGGCTTATACTAAAGATAGTCGTATAGATAGGCTGGACTGGAGAAACCACTGATTCCAGAGACAGATCTTCACCTTAATATATTCACTCGTGGAATCTATTCTCTTTCTTTCTCATATACTCCCCCCCCCCCTCCCCCCCAACTTTCTGCTCTACTGAGACGGGACAAAATATCTCTCTAACCCATCTAAAAATGTACGACAATCCACTAGCAATTTTCACATGTTAATAAATGCAAAATATAGAATTTAAAAATGTACAACTCACCCCAAAACCTCTTTGGGAATACTGACTCCTGGCTCAGAGAAATAGTTAATGCAACTTGTTTAAGATGCCTCTTGCACGTGGTCTGGGGTATTACTTTACACTAGGCTCCCACTCTGACTTTGTGTTAGATTCCTAGGATTCCGGTGTTCCGTGTTAATGTAGGTAGAGTTTACCTGGGATATAATTCCTCAATATGCTCAAACAAGGTCCGGTCTGATAAATGGAATTCTGATCCTATTCCTTACTCTGGCTGCCTTCTTGACGAGGTGAATTTCACCGTGCTCTAAACCGGCGAAAATGTCAGATTATATTGCAACTTTCGTCCCAAGCACGTTGTTGTTACTTGTGACCAGACTCCAATCAGAAGTGTTGTTTATAACATCTAGAATTGTCCAGCCAATTGTATTCAATCATGCATGTTATGATGAGGTTTATCCCAACAATTTCCTCATATGGAAAATTCTACGTGATTTTAAAAAAGTCACTTTCCATATAAGGAATTTTTATTTCCGTCGATTATCGGTCCTGTTTACACTCACGACTTCATACGTTATCATAAATAATATCTTCCCGGAAACTTATTACAACATTCCGTCTTTCAGGTGCATGTCTGTAATAGGTCACCACCTGGATAATGTACTGCCCTGTACCTGTGCAAACAAACATTCATCGTGTGACCATCTGGGTTGTGTTCTCTCTACGAGAGAAATTATGAAGTTACAATAGCCATATCAGAGATAACCAAGCTCGCGGGGCGAACTTCGTGTTAATCCGGTGCGATCTTCGTGTTAATCCGGTGCGCCAGTGTCTGATACACGAGAATTTTACCAACATGACTGTCGGTCATTATTACATCACCTGTCTACTCTCTCAGCAGGGACGATCAGGTAAACAGACATGACGAATAAGAAGTGTAAACAAGTGACTGGGCACGTATTTCTGTGCTCTGAAAATGAGAAATTAGTAAGAGAGAGAAAATACGAAAAGGGGATCGATCAATAACGTCACAGTCTGTTTCTTCACCGTGAAAAAAATGTGTTTCCCCACTGTTTATTCATTGGTTCTCTTCCTAAAGGAATAATTTTGAAACACCCAAACATTGCCATAGCTACTGTAACAGTGGCATAGTTACGGTTTTGTTTGTGTGGGCTGTTCGGATGGGATTTGCCTAACTCTTGGGAGCCATCTCCATAAGCCAGTAAGTTATTTCATGTTTTGCTGAGCATGTCTGTCAAAAGATGAATAAACACCCTTCAAAACTAATATGTAATCTGACTTTGACACGGCAAAAACAAAAAGAAATACCACAAATAACGCATGAGGAACTCATCACATAGGTAAACATTGTCCGGGGTGTATGCTAGGAAGCTGACGCCCGGATGCCACTCACTAAATTCGCCATTGTTCTGTAACGTAAACGTCTGATTGACTAAGCGGTTATGGCGCACTCCTCTCGTAGCGAAGTTACTGGGTTCTATGGCATAAACCTGGTAGCGTCAAGCTCCAGTCTTCCCAGCTGTAAATGGGTACCTGACTCTGCTCTTGAGTGAGGGAAAGCAAAGAGAACTGGTCACCCCACCTCATAAAAATACTGGAATAGTATGGTGAAGTCTAACACTTCACACCCCCCCCCCCCCCCCTTCTACGGTAGTATCTGGGACTACCTTTACCGTAACATACCTGTGGTACACGACACCCTTGTACTGAAATTTCACACGTACCCCGATTTGTCCAAGCCGTGAACACGCTGTTTCCCATGAATTCTGGGATTATCAACACTCCTTCTTTATTTACTTAAACTTATTTCCAGCTTGGTGAGACGTCTGCGAGGGTGAGACGTCTGCGGCCGAGTGAAATGACGCGCGGAATCGCGTGGCTTTCGTCAAGTGAGGAACTTCAGCTGCCCTTTTCACGTTCTGGCCTGACTTGATACACGTTTCATTCGTTCTTATTGTTACGGGCGGCTGTTCATCTCGCGAATTGTCTGGATAGACTGTCGCTACTTACTTTTGCGGAGGTGTCTAACGTTTTGTGCCGTTTTAAGGTGGGTGTTTGTATTTTCGTACGGATAATTAAACACTGTGAGAGTCTGGGTGCAGCAATGGATGCATACAATAATGTCTAAGTGTGTCTTTTGTGAGTTTGTTTCGTTATAACGTTATAACCATAGCTGTGTTCCTGTGAATTTTTTTTTATTTTATACAATGGTGTAGGAAGATAGGCAAACACATAGACATACCGAGAGATAGATGGGTGGGTAGACGGGTGATTTATTGGAAGGATGAATGAGTGGCAGGATGGACGTATGTAAGCTAATAGAAGGAACGCCTATATCATAGACAAATATCCCCTTTTTTATTCGCTTCTGTGGAAGCATAGATCCGTCACTTCAGTTGGCTGTCTACAATTAACCTGCATTGAATAACTGCTTGGGTCGGTGTTGGCTTCTTGTAGCGAGAGGAAAGATATACTGATGGTGATATTATCCTGGACAAATAGATGTATCAGATGATACCAGGATAGTGCCAGATAAGAGACTAGTCTTACAAGAAATACCCCATTCTCTAAAAAGAGTTATAGTGTATCGACATCCAAGGTATAGTCAAGCTGTATAGGTTCCTAGATTAAATGGTACTGTACTATCTAGATTCCTAAGGGCTCCTCTCAAGACTAACCTTAGACAATGACTTTTAATGGGTAATTAATTACACAACAAGAACTTTAACCAAATTTAAATAATTCACTGAAGACTTGGTATAATTTAGAATTTATTTATGTACAAGATCTTTTCTTCTTTGTTCTTTGTTAATGTTTCAAATAAAATTCAATTGAATACAAAATAAAATTATGGGTCACTTCAAATATTGATATATATATATATATATATAACACATGTACAATTAATTTCTTAAACTAATATAGTTCAATTTCACTGTTTTATTGCTTCCTGGTGAAATCTCTCTCTACTTTTGTGCTTTCTTGAATAGATGAATATAATGTTACTTTATGACTCATATGACTGTCAAATGTCTTCTATATACACCACAAGGTTTCATCATTACATAGTCTATTCGTAGGTGGTGTAGTGGTTTGATGGTATTGTATGGTGGTGATGGTACTACGTGTGATGCATGAGGTCAGCTGTGAAGGCTCCTGAGATAAAATGTAACTGAGAGTTGTCAGAAGGCCCTTCTCGCTACCACTACGACCTCACACTTATCTTTTTTTTTTTTTTTTTTTTTAATGAATGTGGCTACGTTAAATGTCTAGGGTAATGATATGTAATGTGGTGTGATAGTTTATAGACACACACACAGATATTTACTAAGTCTAATAATATTAACAAATGTTATAATACACTGAACTAACTCAAGTGTGTAAAATTTTTGTTAGAAATTTTTTTACATTTATTTTGTTCTGGATCAAGTTTTATTTTGACCAGAACTTATAAAAGATTTAGAAATTATGAAAGAAATGCATGGAATATTACATAATAAATGCAAGAGTGTACATATGTAAGTACTAGACTATTTAGTTTTTATTAATGTTTATACTAGTCATCTAATTGGGAGGATAGTTAATGGTTGTGCTGTTGGGGTGGCCTCATCACTCCAGTCTATATTGACTACACCTTGTCCAGAAATGGCAGGAATTTTATGGGATTGTTAGTAACTAAATGGAGTTGGTGAATTTCCAGCAGACCAGAGGCTCACTCAACTTTGAAGATGTAGCTCTGGTGCTGAGATCTGGTGGCCCCACCTCTCCGTGCTTGGGGGCAATAATAGTCTGCTCTGACACAACGTTACTGCACGGATCCACTCTGGTAAAATCACCAACTTAGTTTACACCGCCTTGGTGACAACTGAAACTCACAGCTCAGATTATGAATAAAGAACACAGAAATGCTAGCAAAACTCAGCTGAGCTGCTGGCTATAGTATGGCGTCCCTGAACTTATTTCAATTTATTTCATTTGGAAATCACCACACTTGAAATTTACTGTGTCTATCACTGGACAACTATTGAGGAATGGCCCCAAATGCGCGTCTGAGCGCCGATAATATGATTGTCTGTGGCCAATCACTGCCTTGTGTTTTTCAATTCAAATTTCCTACACTAAAGTCATTTCAGTCATGCTTCAGTCAAGTATGGATTTTTATCTGTTAGTCTGTCCGTTTCTACTTGCGTTTTCACAAAAACGTACTTGTTTTTTGAACCAACCTATTCATCCCCTCTACAATTTTGCCTGAAAAGTTATTTTTAGCCACAGCTTCCACCAATTCCCCTTCTCTTTCATTCTAACTACTTCTTCTTCTTCTTCTTTCGTTCGCTTGAACTATATTGTCTATATCTGCAATGTTGTTTCTTGTATAAACTTCACTGTCTTTTGTAGTTATTCAAGATATTTTCGAGCTCTAATTTTTTGCTGTAGCCGTCTTTTTTACTATTGACGCCTTCAGCATTCCAGTGCATTATTTTAAATGGTCTTTTCTTTGCTTGGCCAGTAGCTCTATTCTCATGCCTCCTGGCTCCACGGGGCAATTGAGAAGGACCCCCAGTAGTAGGGGTTGGGCCCTTCCGAGGCAGAGGGCCCGGCACTGCGCCTGCATGGGTGTCCGTCACAGGGCGAGTGCCATAACGTTTTGCAGATATAGGCATACTTCCATAGCGCATGTGCGTGGCATCCTGATTGCTGTGGTGCGCCTCTTGGCTGGTTGCCTCCGTCTTCAGCACCTTGACTTGCTAGGGCAGACTGTGGTCTTGCTCGAGTGGAGGAGGGCCTGGCCAGTCTTGGTTTTTCAGCCGCTGATGGCTGTACTTGAGCCCCATCTCCACGTCAAGGAGCTGGCCTCGATGGGGCATTCTAACTAGATTTGGACACTTGAGTCTTCAAGGTCGCGATTTTTGTGCAAATAGTGAGATGTTTGATTCAATGCAGTCTTTCGCTGTTGTGAACAACACAGTCTTTTGTCAATGTCTTCATTATTATCTATCCGTCTGTATAATTAAAAGCATATTATTTCACTGCTCAGAATGGGCCATCCGGCCAGCTAATTTTTATATTCCTAACATTAATATTAAGAAAAAGTTACTTTTTGAATTTTGTAATATTTCAAGCATCTGCGTTTAGCCGCTGAATTCAAATAAAAGGCTTGGTATCGCAAAAGCGTCCAATAAATGACTGTGGCGTATAATATCCAAGGTCCCTTCTGTCGAATTCCTTACTTTATGTCAACTTGGGGGGGGGGGGGGACGTGACTTTTCCTCCTTGCCCCACCAATTTGCGTCCATTAACCTCGCTAGTTCAAGTACGCGTTCAGTCAGATTTTTGTCTTTTGATCCTCGTTCCGTTTTGCCTTCAAGTCTAACACCTGATGACCCGCGGCGCGGGCGATCATGTATTCCAGCAGCTTACGCATTGGTTTTTTTATCCCTACGTTGTATCATTGGAGATATTTTGACGTTGTATCACTGTTAATTTTTACGACACATCTCCCCACCTGAAAACATGCCTACGGCAAGTTCTAAAACCAGTGATACACATAGACAAAATCTCTCCTTACGCCTGCCATTACTCTAATTTTGATCACAGGGGTGCCGACTGAGGAAATCTGCACCGACATTCAATTTACCTGGGATATATTGGATACTAAACTGATAAGGTTGAAGCAATAAAGACCACCTCAGCAATCTTGCGTTTTCATGCTTAGCCTGAGATAAGAATACGAGAGGCTGATGATCCGTCTCGACCACAAAAGTCCTACCATACAGATAGATTTGAAACTTCTTTATTGCCCAGACCAACGCTAAACATTCTTTTTCGCTTGTGGAGTATCCTTGTTCCGCCTTATTCAATTTGCGGCTTGCATAAGCGACTGGTTTCAGTTCCCCATCAGGTGAAGATGATCTTTGCAACAACGCCGCCCCGAGTCCTACATTACTGGCATCGGTTCTCAAGACAAAGTCCTGTGTCAAATCAGGTAGTTTGAGAATGGGCTTGCTAGTGAGTTTTTCCTTTAAATCCTGGAACGCTAATTCACTTTGCGCAGTCCAATTAATTTTATCTGGAAGTCCCTTGCGAGTCAGATCAGTCAGAGGCGCACAAATAGAGTTAAAATCTTTGATATATTTTTGATAAAATCCGCATAACGACACAAATGATCGCACGTCTTTTTTTGTTTGTGGTCTAGGTGCTCTCTGCAGTTTTTCCAAGTTCTTAGGATCAGGGGTCATATTACCCTGATATACAGTGTGCCCCAAGAATTCCAACTCTTTGCATCCAATACAACATTTTGTTGGCCTAGCAGTTAAGTTCGCCTCCCGAAGCATATTAAATAACATTTCTAGAGCTTCAATGTGTTCTTCAAATGTCTCTGTGGCGACGAGAATATCATCCATGAAATTCGTGATACATGGGTTATTCAGGGGATCCAACAATTTGCGCATCATCCTTGAAAACACACTCGGAGCATTTTTCAGTCCGAATGGTAGCATATTGAATTCATAATGTCCATCCGAAGTGCTAAAAGCCAAATAAGGTCTCACTTCAGGCTTCACTGGGATCTGGTAATAGCCTTTACTAAGATCCACCTTTGAAAAGTATTTTGCCTTGTTCAGTCTGGCAAATAACTGTTTTGTGTCTGGTAATGGATCCACTTGTCCTTCTGTGACAGCATTCAGTTTCCTGTAATCTATGCACAGTCTGTGTTCCCCAGACGGTTTTCTCAGCAATACGACACTAGAACTAAAAGATGATTCACTGTGCGAAATAATCCCCTCCTTCAACAAATAATCTATTTCTTCCTTCAATGCCTTCTCCTTCGCGAACGGAATAGAATAGGCTCTCATACAGATTGGGTTTGAGTCTACCAGTTTCATGTCATACTGTAGCAAATTTGTATGTCCTGGTTTATCTGTTAATACATCTGTATGTTCCTCCAGAACCTGTTGAACTCTCTCCCTCTGATTTTTAGTCAGGTGCTTACTGACTTTTACCTGTGCTGCTGTTTCACAAGGATGTAATGGGTATTCATGTGAGGTGAGTGGTTCCCTTTGCATCTGAGTTGCAATAGCCAAGGTCAATAAGGGGGTGCTTTCCTGGAGTGGTCTGTCCAGATACTTCTTTAACAAGTTTACATGATAAACTTTCTCCTTCCCCTTTTTGTCAATTTTATAGTTTGTTCTAGACACCTTCTCTAGAACCATATATGGACCTTGCCAACCAATTTGTAATTTATTCTGGCTACCGGGTAGTAGAAGAAGCACCTTCTCTCCCACAGCTAGTTCTCGGTCCTTTGCCTTCCTATTAAAATATGCTGCATGTTTCTTCCTGGCTTGTTTCAAATTATCATTTGCCAGTTTCCATCCAGCTTTCAAACGAGTGGTCAGTTCGTTCACGTATTGATAAGATGAGGTAACAGTCTCTTCCGCCTTCTCATCTGTCCAGGTCCTTAATAGAGCTTCTAATGGACCTTTTATTGGCCTCCCAAATAGCAGAGTTGCAGGAGCCATCCCGGTTGAACTATGTGGTACCTCCCGGTACGCAAACAATGCGGCGGGCAGGAATTGATCCCACAGATCCGGTTTTTCGTGTGCCAGCTTTCTCAGGATAGAAATGAGAGTCCCGTTGAACCTCTCTACCTGGCCGTTCCCTTGTGGATGGTACGGACTACAATGAAAGTGTCTGGCTTGAAATAGTTTAAAAACCTCTTCCGTTAGTTTCCCCTTGAACTGAGATCCATTATCCGTCAAGATTTGATGCGGGAATCCTAATCGGGTAAATATTGTAAGTAGTGCCTCTGCTACATGTTTTGAATCAATTGATGGCAGGGCTACCGCCTCTCCCCACATAGAACAAGTGTCCACCAGAGTAAGGATGTAACTGTTCCTCCTCTTGGTCCGAGTGAGAGGTCCTACAATATCCACTGCAACCCTCTCAAAAGGTGTTCCCACTATGGGCATTTCCCCTAGAGTTGCAGGAGCAGTCCAGTGCTTTGGAGCTACCCTTTGACATTCTGGGCAGGATTTGACATATCTTTTTATATCCTCTGTTATCCCTGGCCAGAAGTAATGACAAGCTATACGCTGTCCTGTGGCGCTGATCCCCATGTGACCACTGAAGGGAATCGCATGCCCGAGTTCCATCACTTTATCTCTATATGAAGTGGGAAGAACCAGCTGGTTGTGACCATTTATTCCAGTTCCGGCCTTCCTGTATAATAGTTTGTTCTTCATGAAATATTCTCCCTTGCTCGGAGGTGTGTGGCATTTGGGCAATTTTTTAAAACATGGCTTGAGTGTCCTATCCTCAGCCTGCGCCTTCCTCATCTCCTCTGGATGAGCATTTATAGGTTCACCTTCTTCCTCCTTCTTCTGTGACCTGGTCTGCACTGTCGCCATGATCACAGGTCTCTCGGGATTTCCCAAGAAGACGTATCTACACCCCAATATCAGAGGGTAGATTGGTTCATCTATCACTGCTGCTCTGATTTCTCCTTCCACATAGCGAGTTTTCACCGTTATCCTTGCGATGGGAAGTGTCATGAGTGTTATTCCTTAGTTGCCCCTTGTATTTCCACTGTTTCTGTGGTATACTGACTTGGGTCCACTAGGCTAGACTTCACAACTGAATCATAATCCAAACCTGTATCATAAAGGCACCTTATGGTGACCCCATTACAAATAACATCCTCACAAACTGGGGGGGGTGATAAGGTTCCTGTTGTCCATTAGGATTAACCTTTAATCTTTGCGTCCCCGACTTCATTGCAGCAATGTTTGAAGGTTTCCTTCTACAAAATTCGGTGTTATGGTTATCCTTCTTGCACCATTTACACCATCTTTTTCCTTGGTTCAACGGTTTTCTTTCATTGAATTTTTGGTCATTGAACTGTGAGTTTCTGTCGCGATAGTCATTTCTTGGCCGCTCAAAGTTTGTCCTACCTTTATTTCCCTGCTCTCTATTATCAAATTTATTAAATTGCTGTGGAGCTTTAAAATTATCTATGTGCTTCTTTTTAGCACCACTTACCTCTGCCTGGGCTGCCTGATACCTCTCAGCAACATTTAAAACCTCCCCCAACTTCTCTGCACCTTGTTCCATGAGAAATTTTCTCATGTCTGGAGCCATGGACTCTCTCAATTGCTCAATCATGATCATTTCTTTAAGATCTTGGGTCTTCCCCAGAGCAGTCCATTTCTCCAAATAGGTTTCTAGTCTGGCAGAGAATTGGTGGTATGTCTCCCCAGACAACAGTTTGGCATTTCTAAATTTCTTACGGTAAAATTCCCCATTTTTTTTCGTACCTCAATAACAAAGCCTGCTTTAACATGTCATAATTGTCTTGGTCTTCCCTGTTCATTTTAGCAAATACTTCATAAGAAGTACCTCTCAGTCCCTGTGATAGCTTTAAACTCCACCTCTCTCTCTCTAACCAATAGGTAGTAGCTAATAACTCAAAACGTCCTAGGTACCCCTCTATGTCATCGTCTTTTTCAACAAAATGGTCTAAATGAAATCCCATAGCTGAGTTTGAGGCTCCCAGACTAGGCGCAGCATCTGAGGCAAAAGGGCTGGCACCATTTTCAGGAGCCTGGCCTTGTAATTCCAGCTCCCTTAGTCGTAATTCGTGCTCCCTTTGCAACCTTCTATCTTCTGCCTCCCTTTCGGCAGTCAATCTTTTTTCTGCTGCCTCTAATGCCTTTGCCTCTTTGTCAGCCTCAATCTGCAACCTCTTAGTCTCAGCCTCAATCTGTAACCTCTTCTCTTCAGCCAACCTTTCAGACTCTAATTTTCTTTCAGCCTCTTTTTCTAATCTCCTTTCTTCCCGTTCAATATATTTATCACATTCAGCCGTTACGTATTGAATTAAAATCTGACCATCCATTCCCATCTCCTTTGCGGTCAGCACAGCAGCTGATCGGAATTTTGCTAGCTCCGCCATACTTTTAGACAATATAATAATATACAAGATAAATCTCTAACCACTAACTTACTTCTAATTACTATAGTCTAAATACTTCTAATTAATTAATTAACTAATTACTTATTACTGGCTGTGAAGATTCACCAACTTTTATATGCAGGGACACTTTTAATTTTAAAGGGAATTTTACAATTTTGTTTCCCTAATTTTATTTCTCCCACCAGGAGATCCTAATATTACTGTTGGGCTAATGATCCCGGGACAAAGAGACCCCAATATATGTAGTGGGTTTGATGGTATTGTATGGTGGTGATGGTACTACGTGTGATGCATGAGGTCAGCTGTGAAGGCCCCTGAGATAAAATGTAACTGAGAGTTGTCAGAAGGCCCTTCTCGCTACCACTACGACCTCACACTTATCTTTTTTTTTTTTCTAATGAATGTGGCTACGTTAAATGTCTAGGGTAATGATATGTAATGTGGTGTGGTAGTTTATAGACACACACACAGATATTTACTAAGTCTAATAATATTAACAAATGTTATAATACACTGAACTAACTCAAGTGTGTAAAATTTTTTGTTAGAAATTTTTTTACATTTATTTTGTTCTGGATCAAGTTTTATTTTGACCAGAACTTATAAAAGATTTAGA
Source organism: Oreohelix idahoensis (assembly GCA_024509875.1). Lineage (NCBI taxonomy): Eukaryota > Metazoa > Mollusca > Gastropoda > Stylommatophora > Oreohelicidae > Oreohelix > Oreohelix idahoensis. The sequence continues at coordinate 250,584 of JAMPIV010002446.1, forward strand.
AATTATGAAAGAAATGCATGGAATATTACATAATAAATGCAAGAGTGTACATATGTAAGTACTAGACTATTTAGTTTTATTAATGTTTATACTAGTCATCTAATTGGGGGGATAGTTAATGGTTGTGCTGTTGGGGTGGCCTCATCACTCCAGTCTATATTGACTACACCTTGTCCAGAAATGGCAGGAATTTTATGGGATTGTTAGTAACTAAATGGAGTTGGTGAATTTTCAGCAGACCAGAGGCTCACTCAACTTTGAAGATGTAGCTCTGGTGCTGAGATCTGGTGGCCCCACCTCTCCGTGCTTGGGGGCAATAATAGTCTGCTCTGACACAACGTTACTGCACGGATCCACTCTGGTAAAATCACCAACTTAGTTTACACCGCCTTGGTGACAACTGAAACTCACAGCTCAGATTATGAATAAAGAACACAGAAATGCTAACAAAACTCAGCTGAGCTGCTGGCTATAGTATGGCGTCCCTGAACTTATTTCAATTTATTTCATTTGGAAATCACCACACTTGAAATTTACTGTGTCTATCACTGGACAACTATTGAGGAATGGCCCCAAATGCGCGTCTGAGCGCCGATAATATGATTGTCTGTGGCCAATCACTGCCTTGTGTTTTTCAATTCAAATTTCCTACACTAAAGTCATTTCAGTCATGCTTCAGTCAAGTATGGATTTTTTTATCTGTTAGTCTGTCCGTCTCTACTTGCGTTTTTTCACAAAAACGTACTTGTTTTTTTTGAACCAACCTATTCATCCCCTCTACAATTTTTGCCTGAAAAGTTATTTTTTAGCCACAGCTTCCACCAATTCCCCTTCTCTTTCATTCTAACTAGATTTGGACACTTGAGTCTTCAAGGTCGCGATTTTTGTGCAAATAGTGAGATGTTTGATTCAATGCAGTCTTTCGCTGTTGTGAACAACACAGTCTTTTGTCAATGTCTTCATTATTATCTATCCGTCTGTATAATTAAAAGCATATTATTTCACTGCTCAGAATGGGCCATCCGGCCAGCTAATTTTTATATTCCTAACATTAATATTAAGAAAAAGTTACTTTTTGAATTTTGTAATATTTCAAGCATCTGCGTTTAGCCGCTGAATTCAAATAAAAGGCTTGGTATCGCAAAAGCGTCCAATAAATGACTGTGGCGTATAATATCCAAGGTCCCTTCTGTCGAATTCCTTACTTTATGTCAACTTGGGGGGGGGGTGGGGGGGGGGGGGGGGGGGGGGGGGGGGGGGGAAACGCGGGACGTGACTTTTCCTCCTTGCCCCACCAATTTGCGTCCATTAACCTCGCTAGTTCAAGTACGCGTTCAGTCAGATTTTTGTCTTTTGATCCTCGTTCCGTTTTTCCTTCAAGTCTAACACCTGATGACCCGCGGCGCGGGCGATCATGTATTCCAGCAGCTTACGCATTGGTTTTTTATCCCTACGTTGTATCATTGGAGATATTTTGACGTTGTATCACTGTTAATTTTTACGACAGGTGGGTTATGAAGAGTAGCCCAACACTGAGCTACTTATCTGAAACAAAGTTCTTCCTAGGCCTCGTACAGCTAAATGATTGGATGGAACCCCACCACTGCGGATAATTTTTGAATGATGCCGAGATATGAATCAGACTTCATTACACTTCTGTAGCCTTTCATTTTACATGATGAAGTTGCTAGCACCATGCAAAACCTCATTTAGGTCGCCTCATAGACTTGTGTAAATGTCAGATTTTCTGAATTTAGATGGTCGGGTGGAAGCTAGGAAGACATATTAGGAAATTCATGAACATAACAACAATGAAAGCACATTCGCCGTGTGAAAAAAGGACATGGACTTAGATCGGTTACATACTACACATAAAACACACAAGCGACCAAAACGACCCTGGGCAGGACTTCACGGGAGATAATAAGAAAAACAGTGGTTCCCAAACTTTTCTCTGGGCCACACTTTAGAAATGAAAATTAGCTCGCGCCACACTGAATTTTTTATTGATACGAAATACATTCAAAAACAAAATCAACTCATAGCAGTGCTTTAGCCATAACATAGAACACAACTACTTTATAAAATGATCATCAGACATCTAGAAAGTATGAAACAATACAGCTAAATAAAAACATGATTCAGTCACACAATATACACATTCACTGAGACGTTTGTGCTTGTTTTTGTAGGGTATCTCATTTATGTTATGTCTTTTTTTAGACAAACAAACTCTCATCTGCTCATCAACACAAAAAAGCCTTTCTCTTTTTAGGTCGTTGATATTTGTCAGTGCTGAAAATCCTTGTTCACAACAAGGATTTTCAGTGAAAACTGTATCTGATATAAAATGAATAAGATGCAGCAGTAGTGAATGCAGTCAGCGACTCATAGCTTGACTGCTTGCATCAGGACCAGCGAACCAGAGCTGGTCAAGACCGTACTCCGCCTCCACGTGGTGGTCCTGGAAACAGTCTGCAGCAGTGCAGTCTGGCTGAGCGAGTACGGATCGAAATGGGAAGGCAAACCCGGTCCCTAAAAAATGCCGTGCAGAAGTCGGATGTGTCGACCGAAAGGTGCAGATATCACAGCTTAGGCGCAAACAGACACAACGCAACCACCGTCCTTTTCAGGGCGAACGAGGAAGAAGAAGAAGATATTATTGAATAAAATCTGAAAAATTCTGGAAAGTTATATAGATTTCTATACATATATTTCCCATATTATATTACAAATAACAAAATAAGAAAGAAAATGAACTTTTTTTTTTTTGGACATGAATTTTTTAAAATCTGTCTAAATCATTGATTGTCTCTGAATCTTCCGGCCACACCTGCCTTCCTGTCGCGCCACACCGTTTGGAAACCACTGATCTAAAGAAACAGAAAGGAAAAGCGAGTGTTAGAGAGGCAGAATGCACGGTTGATGGGGGGCTGATCACCCGTTGGCTTGTCACACCGATTACGGAAACAACGGCAGATGGATCTATTTGTTGTTGCCCTAAAGACGCCGCTAGGCGTGATGGGAAACTACAACAGAGAAAATCAATCTGCTGTTGCCCTTAAGACGCCACAAGGCGTGATGGCCTCTGACTGCTTGGTCGGTCTTTGGCTAAGGACGGAAGAAGAAGAAGAAAGGGGTGGTGTTATATTTCTGCAATACTGTATATATAACTGGGGCATGATGATGACTGATTGATGATGATGATGACCATTGGTGTATTTGGAGACGGGAAGGAGCTTCCATACGCTTCAGGCCTCCATTCCCTCTTTCTCTGCCCCCCCCCCTTTTCTCTCCCCCCTATTTATAACTTGTGTGGGATAGCTCAGAAGTTTGGCATGTGTTTGGCTTATAAACGTTAGATTTCATATTTCAAACATAATGCCGTTTCAGTTAGAACGTGTAACAGAATCGATTGGTGGGGGTGGGCGAGGCGCTACAAAAGATTGAGCCCCCAAATAGCGTCTTCCACCCTACTAGCAACGTCCTATTGGCAAAGTGGTTAGAGCACTTATCTCTCGCGCAAAGTTACCTTTTTTTACCCAGCTGTACATGGGTACTTATCTCTGCTCTTGAGTTAAGAAAGGTAAATGGGACTGGTCACCCCACATAAAGCTGAGACCTAGTATAGGGAAGTCTTTAATACTTCACTACCCTACGGCAGTATATACTATTGAAGTACCTTTACCTTAATTTTTTTTTAAATCAAATAGTCCAGTTCTAAAACATTCCTGTGACAAAACGGTTTGAGCATGTACTTTGGCTCTCTTCTTTCTCCATCGTCCTATTATTTGGGTGCACTTTTCATATAACTATCGTTCTCTCCGGCAGTATCACTTCATTTCTTTATTCATCGTTCTGTTATTCGGCATATTTTATGCCCTACATTTTTGCCTCGCCGCTCCCAGACTTGTTTACGTTTTGGCAGGTGAATCGTAATAATACCAAGCTAATTAGATAGGTCATCAGATAATACGTTTATCACCTAAGTCGTCTAGCCATCTTTGATAGAGGCGATCTATGTTTGTACAAGATGGTCGCGCACGATCGATGAAAATAAAGCCATATTGTGTCTGAGAGATCCATCTGAGGGATCTACTCAAACACGGGTGAGAATGCGTAATCGCTTCCGCTGGCCCATCTTGGTATCAATATTGCCGATAACCTGTCTTGGGAGATTATGTTAGGCAGGAATTGAGTTTACATATGTGTTTGTGAGTTTGCATACAAGGCATCGGATGTTTTATTTCCATATATGGGAGAGGTGACCTTTTGTATCACGCACATTATTTCGGTAGGAAATAATTTTGAAATTACCCCACAAAACACTCATGTTTGAAACGATTGCAGCTTTCTTAACATCGTAACAAACAAATACGGGGGGGGGGGGGGGGGGCAGGCAATATAACGACCTTTTTCGCAGTTTTAAGACACTGAAAACTCACTGTGAGGATCGCTTGCCAAGACGAAACCAGACTGCCATGGTTAGAATTCAGAATTCTCTTTATCTTACCGGACTTTGTGGAACATCTTGAAGGACCTAAAGAGCCCAGGAAACCATTTTAATAAGGAAGACCGGCATCTGAGGACACTGAAACACGGAGTCATAGTGGGAGTTTAGTGCTAACATAACGACACCCAAGACACATGAAAAAAAGACATATGACAGTGCCTTAAACCTACTTCTCTGACACCACAGTCTGTGAGCCAAGATTGGCGTACGTTGTACTTTTTACATTTTATATTTTTCATTACTAACATGTGAACTAATATGTATATATTGTCATGTGAATATTAAAATGTGAAAAGTGCTAGTGGATGTCCAAGTCATTTGAGGCTGGCAACCTCATCATATAGAATGATGATTTCATGAACCACCACTGCAAGGGTTGGTGACTGCTTTATTGCTAGTTTCTTAAAGAAAACTAAAACGCATAGGTAGTCCCAAGTTCCATACGGAGCAGGGAGGGAAAGATGAAAGAAATGATGTACATTCTAATTATATCTACATTTTCAAACCGGTGTAAATGTCGGTGTAAACATATTCACTTTAAAATTAATGAAAGTTTCAAAGCTTTTCGATCAGTGTAAGACGTAAATGAAAACATATTCAATCTATATTGTGAACACTTTTCTATCAATGAAGATGTTAATGTAAACATATTCTATCTATACTATTAACCTTTTTATTTAAATTGTAAAGTAAATATACAGCTATTCAATTTAAATGTAAAGAAAATTTTCTCTCGAGGGATTAAGATTAATTCTCATCGAGGGTAAATTCTGAGGCAGATGGTGTCACGAGAGGTTTAGATGTTATTAAAGAATAAGATATCATGGACATAAAGGTGTATCAGATGATACCAGGATAGTGCCAGATAAGAGTCTGGTCTTATCAGTAATACCCCCTTCTCTGAAGAGAGTAAGGGTGTATAGACACAAAGGTAGGGTCAAGCTATGTAAGTTCCCAGAGAAGATGGTGATGTAGTACTCTGAGTCCCTAACTGCTACCTCTCCTGATCCGCCTCTGTGATTATGGTATTTAATATGTATCTGACTCTGCTAGGGGTAATTTGTAGAACTATATTCACCAACAAGAACTGTAATTCAACTTAAAGAATCTAAGAAAGTCTTCTGGTGAATATTTACAATTTAATTAAACAGTTTCTCTTTTCTGTTTGAAAAGTGTTAAACTCAAATATTTTACAACATTAAATAAATAATAATAGTTAACAAATGTTTTTCTCTTGGGTCAAAATGTCTATCATCTTGTAGAGAACTTTCACTTGCTTGATCATTCACTTGTAGGATTGTTTATTATTATTACTATAAGTTTATAGAAACACTCTACTAGTTTAGTCATCACAAACTGAAGTGTATATGTCTTTATTGAATCTTGATAATCTGCACAGTTGCATAAAGCAACTTATCTTGGTCACTGCAGATGGCTCCCTTATATGCTGGATATACAATTCAGATGAACTCGTTCCAGTAGTTACGAACGTGATGACGGGCCTGCTATCACCAAATGGCACTGCATTCATTGCAACTTTTGTAAGAGCAACCTCTTCTGATGTTGAGACTTTTGTTAAAGGATTAAACCTGCAATGAATTCAAATGCAATCCCTGTATTTTTCTATCCATACCCCTCTTATGACACAGATTGGGACAATAGACAGTTTCAGATAAGCGTGCTAGCAGATGCACCAGATATAGTATAGTTATCAACAATCATTTTAATTCAAAGTGATCACAATTTACTTCTACCTTCTTAATGATAAGTATTTTTCCCATGATTCGCCTCCATACAATAATTTGGTTGTGAGTAAAACTATTAACTAATATGTCAAACGATACTGTGACTCAATCCCTTTCATCCTTCTTTATGTTCCTTATAGGTGTCTCATTCTATTCAAGAAATACTTCTTTATATACCTTTCCCAATTTACAGACACAATTAGCCATCTTTCTCAATATATTTAATATTTCCAAAGGCGGGCTTTGCCTCTAGAAGTACACACGAGCCTGTAAGTTTCATCAGAAGACACAGTCCATTCCTAACACGTCTTATACACATCGTATCGTACAGTTGGATTAATCAATATAATTACACACAATATATATATATATATATATATATATATATATATATATATATATATATATATATATATATATATATATATATATATATATATATAAGTAGATTCGTTCTTACCCTCAGGTACAAACACACAGACTATCCCTCAATGGTTGAATAAGGTCTGCTAACAACTGCAGAAGGAAACGCTGGCATTAATATATGCTCTGCTTTCTCCGCTCTCTGTGTTTTTTTCCAGTCGTGACTGACCGGAGTTTGTTATGCAAATCTATTTATAGTCTGACCTCGGATGTACGAGATGGAATCCCCTTAGGAATGCAATAACTATCCTAAAATGTGGGTACCGTTTGGCCTTTTGTACAATGTAGGAAAACTACTTTTTTAATTATCTCCATTATTCCTGTTGTGATTTTAGTCAATTAAAGTTTACCTTATACTTCGAATTAGGCTTTACATATCTATATAATAATCTTTTTGGTTACTACTCGCATTTTCTGTTATGCATAGTTTAAACAGCTAAACTTAGGCCAACCTGAAGCTTCGAAGGCATTTAACCTAAGATTTCTCCCGTCCTATAATAGTATTAATAAAAGTATTACTACTTACGGGTAGAGTAACATCCCTAATATTGTTTTGATAACCTCTGCCAAGTGGTACTTCGTCTATACTTCTGTAGCAAAATTCCGAAGTTAATCATGTTACACAAAATAGGGTCTGGCCATCTTTATTCTCCCAGCAGTTGTAAACACAGGACCAAAAAAGCGTTTTCATTGGTCGATGTATCATATCTTTTTACAATGTATGGCGCGCCGTAGGGCCAGAGTTATTAGAATTCGTGATGTGAAACAGACGTCATTTCACGACAGATGGGATGGTGGAATAGGAGAAAGGGACCCATAACTATGTGTCAGGAAATGCAATACTCAGGAGTGCGTTTTGTTTCTATTCTTTTACTATAGTTGTTGGTGGTACCAGTTGATGGTACTATCTCTGGAACAAGAAGGGAAATGTGGCCTGAGCTTAAAGACGAGGGACCAACTTCGTAGACACTCTCTGACATTTCTGGGAACGTGCTGCGTCCTACAACCTTGACCAGAGTCGAGCGTGATTAGTCTACCAAGAACCAAACCATCAGAAGGAGCAGAACCGTCACTGACAGGTAAGTAACACATAAAAGCTTCCTGTGACGACACGCCGGTACAATCTCCTTTTGTGTGATCTCTAACACCTTCAACCCTCCGGTAGTATCCTTTCTTTTTCTTCATTTTTCTCACTCATCGCTTTTATTTGGCATAAATCATGCTTTTTCATTCATTGTTTCTACTATTTTGCTCTATGCTGGACACAGCATGGTGAATTCTCTAACACGCCACTCCCCTGTGGCAGTATTTGCTATGGGAGTAATGCGTATCTTATTGTTTCACACTCCACTCCCAGACTGTTAAGATTCACCAGGTTTGGTGACCCGGCCAGCGATATTTTATCGCCTAATCTGAACACATGTGGCACGTGGCCGTCAAACATTTGACCCCATTGGGACGCAGCTGATCGTGTTGACACAGGCCGGTATTGTGATCAGATGAAAGAAAACCACACGGGCTGTCCAGACATCTATCTGGTGTAGGCACGCAGATTATTCTGATAAACAGAGGTGCGCTGGAAGTCTTAGGTAACGATATGACATCACTGTGTAAGAGGCCACGCGTGTATATTAAATTTAATATTTTCAAATATGCGTGGGATGGGTAATGATAAATTTCCCCACCCAAACATTGCTAGATAGATTGGATTGGTTCGCCAGAATCTACAATGATTTGATTGGAACTTTCGGCGGAAACACAGCTGGGATTTGAAACTAAGGATTGTGAGATATAATCTAACAAACTCGAAGACACAGCACACAACACAGACAGACTGCATCGCATCATCAACTAAACACCTCCTACAAGCCAGAAGAAAGAGGATAGGACTTACAATTCCACAACTATAAGTACCAGATCGAGTATTGGGCAACTTTGGAATTCACAAGTAAACCCGCCATTTTAATACAAGACTGGAAACTTGGGAATTCTATCACAAGAAGTCATAAGAGGAATTATAGATTTCCAGACCAAGTGTTTCACCCGCCATAAGAGGAATTATAGATTTCCAGGCCAAGTGTTTCACCTGTAATAAGAGGAATTATAGATTTCCAGACCAAGTGTTTCACCCATCATAAGAGAAATTACTCAGACTTAAATGATTCGAACAGCATCACTCTACAGGGCTGTGGGTCCATTCTAAATCTGTGCCAGGAGACGTGTGTATTCCCAAAATTTTGGGGTAAGTGTAAACAAATTATTTACTAATGTAAATTCTACAGGTTTCTTGCTAAGTGGTTATATATGAGGCTGGCAACCTCAACATATGAAAATAGTATATTCATGAACCACTACTGCAAGAGCTGGTGATTGTTTCTGACTCGTCGTACGGGGACACCCGACAGCAGAGATGACCTAGACCCCGACGGCAGTAGCAACGAGTAATGAGTGATAATTACATCACGTGCCTAAAGTGTATAGAATCATTTTGTGAGATTTCTATACCTTTTTAATTGTAATTCAGGCAAATCATTATTCATGCACTCTAGACGCAATTTCCTAGTTAATACCCAGAAGGATATTGGTGAATTTTCATCATATTCCCTGAGTTACATTGTGTGCTCGGGAATTTAATTCTTATGAGAGGTTAACATTCGTGGGTGGAGCGCATGAAAATGGGCCTGTTAGTTTGCGGAGAACAAATGTACTGAGGCATTTGTTTATTTCTAATTTGTCACAGTTCTTGGTTACAAGACATCAGACTTAAGTACTGAAGTTCCTACGCCACTAGTGTGAGAGAAGAGTATCACCACCAACCGCCTACAGTGGACGAATTGGGGGGAGAAGTGTACTCATCACCAAAAAGAAGTGACGGAAACCAGGGCTGCAGGACTCAGCTGGAGTTAAGTTGTGTGTAACAAGCTACAGCAAAAATACGGACAGTATTCGTCACGCTCTACCAAAACCTCAATGAGGAAAAATTTAATATACGAGGGGCGTTCAGAAAGTAATGCACCACATCGTTTTTCTCAGGAGCTGTTTATTCAAAAAGCATGAAATTTATACACAATATACATGGATATGTCATGTAAACATCGGTATTATTCAACATAATCCCCATCAACGTGTACGGCTTTATGCCAGCGCGAAACAAGTGCATGAATTCCTAGCCCGTACCAGATTTTGTCTTGATCATGTAGCCATTTCTTCGCTGCATGAATCACTCCTTCATCATCTTCAAACCTTGTCCCATGGAGTGCATCTTTAAGTGGACCAAATAGATGAAAATCAGAGGGTGCCAAATCGGGACTATAGGGTGGATGGGGTAGTACAGTCCAACCCAATTTGGTGATTTCTTCCCGTGTTGCCAGACTTGTGTGAGGGTGCGCATTGTCCTGAAGGAGAAGCAGGTCTGCTGGATTCTTTGTTCGGCCGAACTCTACGAAAACGTTGAGTTTTTTCAATGTCTTAATGTAAGCTTGCGAATTGATTGTCTCTCCTCTTGGCATAACGTCCACAAGAATCACATCTTCAATGTCCCAAAAGACAGTGATCATGACCTTTCCAGCTGAAGGAATTGTCTTGAATTTCTTTCTTCTTGGTGATTGCGGATGATGCCACTCCATTGACTGTCTTTTTGTCTCAGGTTCAAAATGATGTGCCCAGGTTTCATCACCTGTAACGATCTTAGCCAAAAAGTTCTCTCCATCAGCATTGAAACGCTCCAACAATTCAGAAGAAATTGCTTTCCTTTGCAATCGGTGGTCATTTGTGAGACTTCGAGGAACCCATCTTGCGCAAACCTTAGAAAATCCGAGAATTTTTATAACTGCATTTGCACTACCAATGCTGACTGACAGCTGTAAGGCCAATTGTTGAGTAGTGATTCGCCTATCAGTAAGAATAATGCCCTCAGCGCATTTCAACATTTCTGCATTGGTAGCTGTGGCAGGACGTCCACAGCGCGGCCGATCAAGCAGCTCCGTATCTCCACTTCCTGATTCTTTGATTCTCTGAACCCAGCGACTGACTGTACTCCTGTCGACTGCAAAACTTCCATACACATCACATAGGCGCTTGTGAATATTCACAACAGTTTCCTTCTCTGCAACGAGAAATTCTATCACAATTCGCTGTTTATAACGCAAGTTGCTAACACGCTCCATTTCAACGGTTTAGCCCAGCCGTATTATTTGGTCGGTTGTGGTGCAATTTGGTGCACACAATTGGCACATGCCATATTTGAAGTGTGCAAAATCGCCTGCTTCTATCTTCATTATTAGCTGAGAAAAACGATGTGGTGCATTACTTTCTGAACGCCCCTCGTAACTTTCACCCCCTTTAATCCTTATTTTAACTTGTTGAACTAATTGACTATTAAATTTGTTGTATGTTATTTTAAACTAAACAATAATAGTTGATTCAGTTTATTTGCACGAAAGCAAACGTATGAGCCAATTTTTCTTGATAAATTATATATATATATATATATATATATATATATATATATATATATATATATATATATATATATATATATATATATATATAATATATATATAATATAATATATATATATATATATATAGAGAGAGAGAGAGAGAGAGAGAGAGAGAGAGAGAGCCATTACTTATAAGAAGGCATTCGTTGGATTATTCCAACTGGGTGCTTGACGGGCCAGAATCATAGCATAACCCCTTCACAAAAGGCGACGGACCAGATAATAAGTTAACAAATTTGTTCAGCCCTTAAGCATCGTTTTGTTCTTGACTTCTGGGAATATTTTTTGAAGGCTCCCCTAAGGTAAAAAAGTCATTCCTCTTCTATCTACATCTTTGCCAAGAGTAATCTTGCGCGAAGATAGATACCTTGGACGACCTACTTTTAGATACGCTTGCATGGTGACCATTAGTGGACCACAACTGCAAAGCAAGGGGAGGCAATCCCGTGACACTGCCAAGTGACCTCCTTTATAAACTTTCATTCCATTACAACAGTGATGATAACTTTCTGTTAAATCATTATTAAAATTTTCTAAAACCTTGTTAAACCTAAATGATTATTAAATCTGTTATTTGTAAATATAAAAATTTTACGTCGTTTTAATCATTTGAATATACTGCATGTTTGTCTCAGTCAATTTACTCTAAACAGAGCTATACCATAATAAGAAGAATTCCACTGAGTAAATCACGGTGGGGGCTTGGACGAGCTGAAAATAATAACTGCTTAGTTTTCATAAAAGGCTGCAGACCGAGATAAGTTAACAATTGCCCTGCCAATGCAGCATTGTTCTTGACTTCGGAAATATCTTATGAAAATTACCTTGAGATAGAAGCATCATTATCCTTCTATCTACAACTCTGCCAAGAGTAATCTTGTGCGAAGGTACACACCTTTGAAGGCCCATATTAGATACTCTTGAGTTTTGGCCACTGTTGGACCACTACTGCAAAGCAGGGGGGGCTATTCCATGACTATTCCTTCATGTTGATTTAATGGTTGTGTATCCAGTTCATGCATTTACAGGGACACGGAGTGCTGTAATATGTTGTATCTTTAAGACGCTTCTTATTTCTAGATCCATATTTTCCTGGATCGTCCTGTATGTTTAGTCGCTACCGCTTTGAGGCTATATGCCTCTGCTGCTGGTTGATCTGAGTTTAATTTCACATGATATCTAAACCAACTTGTTTTCTTTGTTTCTAAAATTTACCTGCAATGGTGCTCTTCGAATGATGACTCTTATTTCTGTGTTTCTCCCTATGTTTTTTGCGTTATTTGCTGCCGTGCACAAGCATTTAATTTAATTCATTCATTAAATTTCAGCTGTCGGTAGAGGACACACCTTCAGCAGATATAGGCCTGCACCAGACCTTCCCACCCTGTACTGTCCGCTGAATGTATTTTTCCTTCGCATGATTTATTCATATTTATTGTTGAACTTTTACATTTTCATTTTCTGTAACTTATAAGTTTCTGCAGGATGGGGTAGTCGGCCCCATACACAACCCTCCTTTGTTGCCTTCTACGATTTGCCTGGTGTGTTACATTGTTACTATTCTGTGCTCCCCTTTCGGGCGCCTGTAACACGAGGGCTCGCCCTATGTCATTGATTCGGGTTTCTCGTTCTTTGGTTAATGTCCGTATTTGTTAGTGATATCCTGTTGTTGGTATAAATATTGTTTTCATTAGGGTTTCTCACCATATTTGTCTGTGTCATGTGCTGATTTTTTCAACCATATTATTTCACAGATATTAACTGTTCTTTTTTTTTTCTTTTTCTTTTTTTAATTAGGAGTTTTGGCGAGACAACAGGTCTGTCGGTTATATTATGGCGTATGTCCAAATGTAAAAGACCTCTTGGTCTGGTATAATATTTCTTTTAATTCTTATTTCTTGTTATTTAGATAATTTCATATGTGTCATTAAAAGCCTATTGTTGTTTTAAATCACTGTCTACGAGTGTGTGTGTATATATATATATATATATATATATATATATATCTATATATATATATATATATATATATATATATATGTATATATATATATATGTGTGTGTGTGTGTGTATTTCTTCATGTAAGCTTGCAAATTGATTGTCTCTCCTCTTGGCATAACGTCCACAAGAATCACACCTTCAATGTCCCAAAAGACAGTGATCATGACCTTTCCAGCTGAAGGAATTGTCTTGAATTTCTTTCTTCGTGGTGATTGCGGATGATGCCACTCCATTGACTGTCTTTTTGTCTCAGGTTCAAAATGATGTGCCCAGGTTTCGTCACCTGTAACGATCTTAGCCAAAAAGTTCTCTCCATCAGCACTGAAACGCTCAAACAATTCAGAAGAAATTGCTTTCCTTTGCAATCGGTGGTCATTTGTGAGACTTCGAGGAACCCATCTTGCGCAAACCTTAGAAAATCCGAGAGTTTTTATAACTGCATTTGCACTACCAATGCTGACTGACAGCTGTAAGGCCAATTGTTGAGTAGTGATTCGCCTATCAGTAAGAATAATGCCCTCAGGGCATTTCAACATTTCTGCGTTCGTGGCTGTGGCAGGACGTCCACAGCGCGGTCGATCAAGCAGCTCCGTATCTCCACTTCCTGATTCTTTTATTCTCTGAACCCAGCGACTGACTGTACTCCTGTCGACTGCAAAACTTCCATACACCTTACATAGACGCTTGTGAATGTTCACAACAGTTTCCTTCTCTGCAACGAGAAATTCTATCACAATTCGCTGCTTATAACTATAACGCAAGTTGCTAACACGCTCCATTTCAACGGTTTAGGGCAGCCGTATTATTTGGCCGGTTGCGGTGCAATTTGGTGCACACAATTGGCACATGCCATATTTGAAGTGTGCAAAATTTCATGCTTCTATCTTCATTATTAGCTGAGAAAAACGATGTGGTGCATTACTTTCTGAATGCCCCTCGTATATATATATATATATATATATATATATATATATATATATATATATATATATATATATATATATATATATATATATATATTTGTTTATCTTCCAACGGTGGATGACACGGTCGAACTGAAGGGCGTGTGTTTAGTACCACCTTTAAAATGACTTCAGAGACGCGGTGATAATGGGTAAGGGTTCCACTTCTTCTTCGAGTACCATGTCTTGTGGCGTAGGAGATCATGTCGCTCCACAGCTTCCTGTCTCCAGTACTATTTATCAGTTCTTATGTTGACTTTTCTTTCCATGCCATGATGTCAGACTGTCCAGTGACTGCCCTCTTTGTCTTTCTCTGTCTCTTTTTCCTTCAGTATTACCCGTTGTCACGATATATTCCAGCTTTCCTCTTCTCATAACATGCCCAAAAAGTGGATTGCTTCTTTCTAACTGGTGAAATAAGTTTCCTTTGCGCACTGGCCTCTTTCATGACATTCTCAATACTCTTTTTGGTTGTCCATGGTATTTTTAACATTCATCTGTAAAACCACAACTCTATTGCCTCTAGTGTTTTCCCTACTTGTTTACTAGTTGTCCATGACTCACTCCCATATGTCAGGATTGGTTCTATGTACTGTAACACTGAAGAACTCTTTTTCGAATTGTCATTGACAAAGAATTGTTGCATAAAATACTCTTCATTTGATAGAATGCTGTTTGTTGCCTGAGCAATTCTGCTCTTTATTTCCTGAGCAATTCTGCTCTTTATTTCTGAGATACATCTTAATGGCTTGAGAGACTTATTTTCACTATACTCTAGGTCCTGCTTCGAGAGGTGGGGTGACCA